>JAADVB010000113.1:0-56342 GCA_023334545.1 Salisapilia sapeloensis | reverse complement strand
TCTAGCGCGTACGGGAAGGTGAAGGGCACGACGTTGGCGGTGGCGAGTCGCGTGCCATATCTGGGTGACCGTATCCGGACGTAATGGCGTTGGAGTTTCGTTTCGGGCATTGACTTTCCGTAGAGAGAGTCTTGGCCTTCCGTGATAAGTATGAAAGAGAAAAAAGAAACAGATGAAGAGTAGGATGCAAAAGTGAATAAGACGACTGTTTTCTGTTTAATCGTTTTGGGTACCAAAGTTGATTGAAAGAGGAAGAGATGGGCGACTCGTCGGCTGGAGAGTTGGAGTATTGGCTTTGTCCGGTGTGCCTAGAAACGCTTGCCGTTCCAACATTAGCGACATGTTGCGGCCACAGCTTCTGCCAATCTTGCCTTGACGCTTGTCTCGCCCGTGTCGATGCGTGTCCGCTCTGTAGATCGCCACTTCTTACGGGAGATTTCACAACCGTCCGGAATCGGGCGTTGGAGCAAGCCATCACGGGCAAGAGTGGGTTTCAGGATGGCGCCGCACGCTCCCATACTCAGATACACATCGAGGGAGACAGCAAGCTGCCGTCAGGGGGATTGTGTAAGGATTTCTGGGGTCGCATTCGGTCAGGAAGATGGCGTCGATGCCAGCAATGGTGTCGAGTTCACTCTGCCACCATCCAAACGTTACTGTACGTTCTGCTTTTCCTCGCGTTTATAATCTTCCTACGTGTCCAGGAAGAAGAATACGCGAACAACAGTGACCATATTTAGCCATTTGTGATGCAAATCAAACGTGAATATATACACTTGATGATTATCTTTCCATCTACAACTTAAGGATTATCTGTTTCTTTACTCCATTCTTGTTCTGCACTGGAATTTTGATATGCTCTAGGTTCATCGATCGCTAGCGGTCAAGATTTTCTACGTCGTCGGCATGGGATGCACAAGTGGATCCAAGTGTTGTTTCAATGCAAATTTTACAATCAGTGGAAGGATACATTTGCCTGTTGGATGTAAAGGCCAATCAAGATAGCCCTTTGTCTACCAAAGCACTTCACCACATCTGAACAGCTCATGTAGTCTCGGTACCATTGACATGCCTAGAATTGTGCTTGCATAGCATCCCAGTGGCGTATACGGCTTTAAATTTGGTTTCAATTTTGAGTACAACGCATGCACACTGTAGATATCCATCAGTCTCCTCGCAAATCGTTTATAATGCTTTTAATCAAAACAAACGACTAGAAAAGTAAAGGGAATGGCACGGATACAGCGATGATAATCGCCATGAAGGTCGTATCAAGTATTAAGCAGAACATTTCGCCAGTGTCAACTGCGACACTATTACGTTTAAGCTAGAGACTTACTGTCGATAAACTACTTGTCTATTTCTTTGGAAACACCGGGCAATTCATAACAGTTTGTTGAAGTAGACAGCTGTGACTGGTAACCTGGAGATACTACACCCGCGCTCTCTGTAGATGACACAGGAATAAAGTCGATTCATAATTGTGTAGATCTTGGCTCAGTGGTTGATTTCTAGTCTCCTTGAGCTCTGTGGACTTGTGCATGCTGTCAATGATTAGAGACTGAAAATGGACATTCGGTTGCACCACGTTCAGAAGCCACAGCACGATGGCATACAATACCATTTGCTTTTGGACATGTAGAGGTGTATCGAGGACATATCCAAATGTCTCATACGCTATACAGTCAACTAATAGAAAAAATTCAGTACCAAAGGCGACAGAAGCGCTGGAAAGCGTGATGCAAGTGCAGATGATATCTGAAAAATCTACTAGTCTTTTGAATGTGATGTGGAAATCGACTACCACTCTTTTTACTTCTTATAAAGCCATCCACGATAAACAGAATAAACTTCAAAATAGCCAAACTAGGTACACAACAAACAACATTCCGACAATGTCGACGCACAGCTCGAATGACTCGAGCTCTTCGAGACCTCCTCGGGCTCGTAAAAAGCAAAGCAAGCCGCTCTACCTCGTTCGAAAGGTGTGTTAATCAGTAGTTCTGTTGTACTATATTGGCATGCATAAAGATTGTTGAATGGTGGGTAGGAAGAAAAACGTCGACTGGAAGAAGAAGAGAGCGAACTACAAACTCAAATCGAGTACTTAAAAAAGCAGCGTGTAGTGCAAAGCAGTGCATTGAATACATTGGAGAATGCCCACCGTACAAATATGCTATTGCGTGATGGTGTAGAGCACAACTTCGAATCCTTGGCGGCAGCTCGATCCATCCTGAATGATACGTTTGGGGGCGACAGTGGCGTCTATTTCTTGGGAAAAGCAATTCGATTGACAAAGGACCCACAACAGCGTTACGATTTACTCCATTCCTTACTCCCTGACATGATGCACAGTGGTCGTGAGTCTATAAAGCAACGATTTCACGGCATCGACCCGAGTCTAGAGATGTCCGAATCTAGAAAGCGTGACCTGCCGTCTGGCTCCTACGACTACAGCAGTTGCAAGGCAGTTCACTTTACCGACGAAGACAGTGTAAAGCAAGTCTTCGATCGCAATATGTTTCAAATTGTGAATTTAGACATCTCCATTTCGTCGCAGCTAGAGGAAATGGCATTACGTGAAAACGCCGGCAACAGTCTGTCGGGTTCATTGCACCAGAACCGCATGGTGACGGAGAACTCGGACGGGTTTACGGTCGAAATCAATGTCATTTGCTTCTGTGAGTATAAACCGAGTGATCCAGACATGGACGGACGTCCGTCCGCGATGGTTGTGGTGCAATCAGTGGAAGAGGACGAGTTGTATCCGTATCAACCAGAGGAACGTGTGCAAGAAAGTATTCAGTTAGTCATTCAGCTCACGACAACGCTCATTTCTCAAGACATCGGTGGGAAACCTTCAGGCAAAGAAATTGTAGTTGCACGATGGTGGAATCATGAACAACTTCACAAACCAATGTTTCCAGTGCCACGAAAGAGCTGGAAGCGATTCAAAGCACGTATTGAAGAAGTGGAGAAACTTTTTGAAGAGAAGATGGAAGGAAAGGACCAAGTAAATCCTCTAAGTGCAGTAGCATAATTGAATTAAGCAAAGTCATCCGTTTGATATCTTGCCAATCAATTATCAGATTATACCCCTTTAAATCTCTTCAAGATACATCTGATTCGCATCTTTGATGGCATGATGTGGAGAAAGGTGCTACCAGCCACGACATCCTACTCGAGAAGCTGACATGTTGCTTGCATGCACTCGAGCTTCGCGTCAGCGCCAGCTTTGGCAGCAGCAGCCTCATTTGATACAGGCTTTTGCCACGAAGAATGCTGCTAGTAATCCGGGCGGTGGTGTCCCAGGCGATTTCGTGTGCCACTTGAAAGACGTGAGCTTCGCCATCAGCGGTGGTCGCAAGCTATTTCAGCACCTAAGTCTAGGCTTTTTGCGAGGCGCAAAGATCGGTGTTTTGGGTGCAAACGGAAGTGGCAAGTCGACTTTATTGCGTATCTTATCTGGTGACATCACAGACTTTGATGGTGAAAAGTGGGTGAAGCCTGGTCTCAAGATGGGCTACCTTGCCCAAGAGCCGACGCTTGACAGTTCCAAAGACGTGCACGGTAACATTATGGATGGGCTCAAGGAAAGTCAAGACCTTTTGGCAAAATTCGACGCAGTGTCAATGCAGATGGGGGAACCAGATGCGGACTTTGACAAGCTGCTCGAAGAGCAGTCGGAGCTGCAGGAAAAGATCGAGCGTCTAAACTGTTGGGACTTGAACTTCGAAGTTGAAAAAGCAATGACTGCTTTGCGCGTTCCTCCAAAAGACGCCGACGTGGATACATTGTCTGGTGGAGAGCGACGTCGCGTTGCCCTTTGTCGATTACTGCTTGAGAAACCAGATATCTTGTTGCTGGATGAACCGACGAACCATCTCGATGCAGAGTCCGTCGGATGGCTTGAGACGTTCTTACAGGATTACAAGGGAACCGTTCTGTCCATTACGCACGACCGATACTTCCTTGACAATGTTGCCGGATGGGTCCTTGAGCTTGATCGAGGCGACACGTACGTGTACGAAGGCAACTATTCGGTATGGCTACAACAGCGTCAAAACCGGTTCAACATGCAACGACGGGCGGATCAGATTCGTCAAAAGCAAATTAACGAAGAGCTCGCGTGGTCCCAGACGCATCAGGGCAGTAAGAAGATGAACAAGGCGCGTCTCGCTCGACTCAAGCAGCTCGAGTCCAGTGGCGAGACCGTGTCTGACCGAATCATGGCTGGTCAGATCTCCATTCCCAACGGACCTCGACTCGGCGAACGTGTGCTCCAAGTTTCTAAACTTTCCAAATCGTTGGACGACGGTCGAAGGCTTTTCAAGGATTTGAGTTTTGAAGTACCGCCACATGCTGTCGTCGGCATCATCGGTGGCAATGGGAGTGGTAAAACGACCTTGTTCCGAATATTGTCTGGCATGGAAGAGCCTGACGACGGTCATATCAAGTGGGGGAAGACCGTGTCCCTAGGCTTTGTCAGTCAGAACCGAGATGAGCTCAATGCAAAACGGACGGTGTATGAAGAAATCTCCAACGACAATGAGTTCGTGGAACGCAACGGAGACAAAATCAATACGCGTGCTTACATTGCCAGCTTCAACTTGCGTGGTCCGATGCAAGAGAAGCGAATCGCGTCGCTCAGTGGCGGCGAGCGCAACCGAGTGCATCTGGCCAAGATGCTGCTCGAAGGTCCGAATGTCATTCTATTGGATGAACCGACGAACGATTTGGATGTCGATACGCTACGCAGTCTTGAGAACGCGATGACCGAGTTTCCTGGTGTCGCCATGGTCATTTCCCACGACCGGTGGTTCCTCGATCGCAATTGTACGCACATTTTGGCCTTTGAAGATGAGGGTAAAGTGACTTTCTTTGATGGGAACTTTACCGAGTATGAGAAGGAGAAGAGCAAACGGACAAAATAGATACCGAATACTTTCATTTTATTTTTAGCTTCAACTTTGTTATCAAGGTCATTCAGTTCCGACTTTTAAGACATTCTACCTTTTGCCTTATCTAGCTACGAGAGGTGCGATAGGACTTAATATGGTGATCAAGTCTATTCTAACTAAAGAGCAAGTGAGAAAGAAGAGTGAATTCAAGCAACAGAAGAGTATCGACCAACGCAGAAAGGCCTTACCCTCTATATTCGAGGGCGGACCACTTACATTGAAACCAGTGTACGAGATCATACAAAGCGAGGAACTGCCGACTTTTGATGCATTTACAAGAGTGAAAGATATTGTTTTATGCCCTCGCTTACTTTCCGCGTACAATCAACTCTTGAAACGATGCCACAAGATTTTATTTCCTGTATGCTGCATTGGCATTATTCTGCGGCTAGTTGCCATCCTTGATCCACTCCCAATTGACACGCAAAATATTTTAGTTGCCACTAGTCTTGTACTCACCGCACCAATCTACGTCTTCGTAGTCTTCGGAATGTGCTGGGAATATGTGAAGATTTTATGCTCCTGCTTCGAAGTCATCTTTCTCACCACCATCTCCATGGCTTGGACACTTTCGTTCTTTTGGTATGTGGGTGGTACGAGAAGTGTACTGGCCATCATCATTTGGGTGGAATTGATGTGTACAATCTTCAGCGAAACCGTGAAGCGATTGCAGAAAACATCGTTCCTTTTCTTGGGTTTGGGAACGTTGGGTATGTGTTCATGGACTGTTCTAGTGCTTTTCGGATGGGTACATGACCATTCGATGGAAGATGTACTCACTTTACCAAGAGGACACATCACTGCAAAAGACATTCAGTTCAATTCGACGATAACGATAGCAATAGTGTTTATTCGGGTTACTTATCGCACGTATAAACTCACCAAAAAGAAGCCTGTTCCAAGCCATGCAGGTATTCGTTCTGTCATGTACAGATGTCGCATTCGACTTGAGCTAGCTAGTCCATGCATGCAAGTGTTAGTCAATCAAAATGACCCGGTACAGAGTGTCAAGGCGTCAGTCATTCGACCTACTGATCGGACAAATGCAGTTGCACCCGTAGTAGATAATATTTTACTTCGGTCTATAGGCAAACGTGCAAGTAAGATGCGCGTAATGACGATGAAACTTGCACCTGATCGAGGTTTATTTTTTCAAGAAGACGTGATGTGTGTTGTTATTTACAGCTTTATCATGAACCATGTGTGCTCGACCGCTCGACGGGTGCGCATGTTTCATGCTGTTGGGATGCTCGGTATCATATCTACATTACCTTTTATGGTTCCAAAAGTAGTTCAAGCGTACCCAACTTTGGCAAATGCTGTATGTACCACGTCATTGATCCTGTCTGGTACCTTTATGATCGGTTGCGCCAGTTGTTATCACCGAAAGGTACTGTATCGTTTAGCTACTAGCTTTAAGTTCCTGTTTCTCTGGGGTCAGCAATTAGTCATAGGAATGTGCCTATACTATCTCTGCGGCTGGAACATTGCAGTTTGCATGGCAATGTTGAACTATGTATTGTGGCAGCAATGGGTGTTCACGTTAGATGCGCTGTTGCCCTGCACGAAAGCAAAGCTTATGATAAGCAACTTTGTTGCTTTTTATATTATCTTCCTTGGAGCTGTAGTGAGCTTGATAATATGTCTCGATCTTGTCTGGTTCGATAAAGGGGGGTTCGAGCATGAAGCCTCTGGATGGGCTCATCATGAATTGGAGATTTCAATCTGCCCCGTGTCCATGCTTATTAGCCGGTAAAATGCTTAAATTTCCTTTCACAATTTTTTCTTACATATATGCAAGGTGTAGATATGTAACAATGAGCGTTTGGTGGCTTCAAATTCTTATTCGACTCATTCGTTCGTCGCATGAGAATGAGCTCTTGGTGCTCCAAGGTTTCGTCGAGATCAACATAGGCAAATGGGTAAAGTTAAAACCTACGAGTAGTATCTGCTCCGATTCTTTGAATTAACAAAATCTCATGCGCTATCATCTTTCGTCATTGAACTTGTCTTGGAGCATTTATATCGCTTCTTGAGCATCCAAAACCTACGAAATAGCCCTTCGAATTAAATGTCGCGAGCATATCAACGAATCAATAAAGCATCACAAAACCTATAGCCAATGAGTACATTCATTTTGGAGATACTTTTCAAACACCAAACACAAACCACGAATTGCTCAGATGGAAGAGTGGGTGACAGGCAAGGTCGAAGCGCTCGATCTCGATCCGGACGTGTATGTCGCGTACGGCATGAGTATCCTCGATGACGAAGAATCTCCACTAGAGGACCGTATTGAGAGTCTCATTGAAATCTTCTCTGCAGCCACAGAAGCTGATGAAAAGACCATCTCGTCTGTCCTCCAGTCCACGCAAATGGTCAGGGAAGTCACATCTCTGCAGTCCCAGCAGCAACAAAGTGCTGTGGAAGCAGAAGAAAAAAAGCGGGTGGAAAGTCTGCGTAAAGAACAGGAAGCTCGAGATCGTGAAAAGGAAAAAGTGGAGCAAGCCATCGCACAGGAGAAGGAAAAAGCCAAAGCTCGCGGTCAATTGTACGTGCTTTCGACCTCTCGCATCCACCATATAGCTAACACACAACAGGTCGAGAGAAGAGTTATCTCAGCGAGAGAAACTCATTACTTCCTACGGATTCAGTGCCCTGTCTGAGGTCGATGACGATGGAAACCTCGTGGAGAAAATCAAGGACAAGAAGCAAGCAGACTCCCAACTAGCGTCGAGTCTCGGATCCAACGACAATAAGCAGCGTGTCCAAGAGGCGCAAGCTCAGCGTCGTCAGAAGCTCAAGTCAGAGCACGACTCGAAAGTCGCTCGTGAAAAGGAGTTGTTGCAAAAGGACAAGCTACGAAAAGAAAAAGCCAAGCAACGGACGGTGAAACGAGAGAAGCAGCGTGGTGCTGGATAAGTCTCAACTTGATCATTTGAATTCATACGTACATTCGAGAATGGGGTCGGACGTCGGAGACACTTGCTTTGTCTTATCGTACGTCAGTCCCACACTTGACTTGTGGACGGCAGCGAGACGGCACGCTTCACTAATGACCGTCGCCATCCTCGCAGCGTTCCACGTGACTTTTTTACGCTCCAATTGGTGCATCACGTTGCCCCAATGCTGTAGCTCGAGCGCATACGCTTGTACGAATCGTTGTGGAAAAGAGTAGACAAACGTTGAGTTCGCGATCTGATGTCCGTATTCGACGTACGTATCCACAGCTGGATTCTGTACCTGTGCCATACTTCCGTCCTGATAGAACACTTCAATCCGTTGGTCATACCCGTAAGCACTATGCCGACTAATGTCCATCGTACACACAGCTCCTGTCGTTTCAAACTCTAACCAGACACTTGCCTTGTCCATGACATTTGCCTCCTGTAGACTCCTGCTCTTGGTCGTCCCAAAGGCTGTCACTTGCCGAGGATACTCGTTCAACAAGTCACAGACGAAATCAATGTCGTGGACAGCCAAGTCATGAAACGGATCGCCACCGGTCTTTAGGAACTCAATCGGTGGCATCGGATGGTCTCGAAAAACTGTGTGGATGCTCTGGATACTACGACGAGAGAGCTCGTGGCTTTCTTTTAGCCGAACGTAACTCGGATCGAAACGTCGTTGGAAAGAACAAACGAGGTCGATATCGTTTGCTTCACAAAGTTCATAGCACGTATCCGTTTCCTCCAAGTTCATACCGACAGGCTTTTCAACGCCAATGGAAACGAGTGGAAAGGAAGAGTGAGTTTGCTTTAATTCGAGGCATTCACGGATGATGTCGTGATGCGTTGGTGTTGGTGTGGCGATCCACACTCCGTCCAGTGGAGTGTCACTTAAGTGGTCAGAAGCAGCTTTTAAAGACGGAAAGCGTGGAGGAGATATACCCTCCGTATCGTTATCAAAGGCGTCGATGACGGCGACGAGATTAAATTGAGGGCTCGATTGAAGGCCTTGGATGCGAAGTTGGCCCATCCGACCAGAGCCTACAACAGCTACATTGAGCCTAGACGTCGGAGGGGCCGTGGAGAAGTTCTGACAAACCAAGGCAGGTGAACGTACATGCGTCCATCGCTTAATCCAGCGCATGATGAGTCGTTTCGACTTTAAGATCTTTTATGAAAGACTAAGAAAGAGTATGAAAGATAAGTCAAGGAAGCACTCTAGCTAAAGTTGTTCCTAGACGTGCCCACGTGCATGGGAGGAGATTGCAGACAAAATGAATCGAGTAAAGATTTATACTATAGGCTATTGAATGGATTAATCGATGGAAGGGGTAAATGGAGGTGAAATGAACTGAATCCGATTGAACATGTATTCGGTCATTCCACTTTAGTACAGTCTTGTCGTCAATGTAGTCGGTAGTTACCAGCATTATATACCCCATGTCATATCAGCTAACACGCTATTTCCAAGCATGGTCATTTCGTCTGTCTGCGTAGGATGATCACAAAGATTTTGCGGTAGACACACTAGATCGTCTATGAACTGCTGCAGTAGCTTGAGCTCCCACACTTGGACAGGTCTGGAAGCACAATCCGTCGAAAGCGTATCTTTGATCCGAAATCCACTCACCGAAGCAATACCGGTGCATGGATATACTTCGTCTTGAACATTCGAGTATAATTCGTATATCAATTCCTTGCTACAAGTATGATGGCCCGACGCGACGGACGGGAGAGAATTTATCCTTTCTGGCAAAGAGGATGATCGACGCTGCTGCCTCTTTTTGACGCGTATCGCAAGTGCTCGGCCCGATGATCCACTAAGCCCACTGCGATGCTCTTCTACATTTATCCGATGCTTTTGGGCATGTGATTCGGCTTGAGAACTCTTAACGTCACAATACTTGGCGATGGATTTCCAAGGTCCATAAGGATACAATTCCAGTGCGTCAAGGAAGCGTTCGTGTCGCTCTACACTCCAAAGACCTGATGGACGCTTCATCCCTAGCCGATAGACGGTTTTGTCCTCGTTATATAGGATGCTGTTCGGGCCCTGCAGCTTGAACGTCATGAGGAATGAAAGAAGGGATGGAAAGTAGGAAAATGAGACTGGGAAGCTTTGGAAGTCTCAATCTGAACTGGAAACTGGCCTAGTTCAGACGGTACAAAACAGCGAATGGAAGATGAGACTTTCGAATGGACGCTTGCACTCAGCTTCGATGGATGGATTTCAACAGTCGATGTACAACGAGTAATTACTCTTGCCGGGCATTTTAAGACAGACTTGTGCGAACTCTTTCTTATAACGAGATCAACCCATTTTACGATGAATGAAAAGCTTGGGTTGTATGCATGCATCCCACCGCATGATGTGCTACTTGCACCCATAGACATTAATCGAAGGTCATGGCTCTCTCGATGGCAACTTCTGTCAATGGCGTCAGACAAGTGAAGCATAACTAGTTCAACTGTGTAGTCAGTGAAAGAGATGAGTCATGCCAGGCTTCTAGTCATTGGTGAACACAGTGTGCTTCACTACCAGAAACTATTAAAGGAAGACAGCTACTCTGAAATCCCTGCTTATGATTTACGCACACTCGATGCAAATTCTTTTTAATGACTGCCTTTAGTATCTTAGTATGTGTTGCTACACTGAAAAGAGTTTTCTTTAATATTAGCCACAGACGGCAGTGCACAGATGGCTTGACCATAGAGCCGTACTTGAAAGCAATCTTCCAAAAATATAAACATTGAATTTCTTCACAAATCATTGGGGGTACTATATCCGAGTACAACTCTGGATATGACCCCATCGTCGCTAGATTGACTGCACGTGATGACTGGTCCTGTTTCAGGGTACATCATCTTGGTCGATGTATGTCAGTGGAGCAATGTTGATTTTCAAATAGAATAACTTCTCGCTTCGTACTTGCGAATTGCTTTCGACGTTTCGACGAAGTCGAACCTTTCTGGCGAGGATGACTGCCGACATGGGGGCTATAGTATGGAGTGCAAAATTCTGGCATCCTTCTAATGCTTGGTGTGAAACCAAAAGGCCATAGGTACATCAAAGTAAGCAGTACGCATACCTTCTACAAGTATCCGTATCCATTGTATCTTTGGAACGCATGACTTCTCAGACTGAACCCTGCTCCATCATCACAGAAAAAGCTGCTGGGTGTCACAAACTTAAACCAGCCTCTGGCGTTATACAGAGCAAAACAGAAATTCTGCATCTGCTCTTCCACGATCAAGTTACCGTGGATATATATTGCTTTTACAATAAAGCTACATGAGAACTTTCTAGATCCAACCGCACCTAAAACAAGATACGAAAGTTCATTGTCTCCATCGGACCATCTATCAATGCGCTGCAATGATAGGAAGTCCAACTGAGTAGGTCTAGTGTAAATCAATAGATACTTGATGAGCATACCCCATCGGACCATCTTTCACTACTTTTGCGATTGATCGCAGAGATATGATTTTCAATTTTGCGTCAATAGTGGGATGGAGCCAAGGTACATCAAGGGAAAATGATCATGTAAGTAAATATGGCATCATCCGCCGCGAACCTACAATCTTGTGCACATCCAGACACCTATTAGACGACAAGTATGAGAAACCTAGCAAATGCATGCAGTACCGCCTCAATGAACGGCGCTATCGTTCGACATCACGATATGTCGAATGCGGATGTAAGGTATCCGCTCCAACGTTCCACTTGAAAACAACGTACAGTCTCTCATCCGTTCGAAAGGTACCTGGCAAGGTCCTATTCTCAAACGAGACAGTCGACTAACAGTCACAGTCGACACTCTCCGTCACTTCCCAATATGCCGTTTAAGCCCGATGGTCCAAACAACATTCTATTCGACAACCAAGGACGAGTGATCCGACTGCCGATGAAGCGACAGCACCTGTGTCGTACAAGCCACTGGTCAGCAGCTGAGCACAACTTGTTTCTAGACGCGCTACAAGAGTATCCGCAAGGACCGTGGCAGAAGATTGCTGCCATGGTTGGAAAAACGTCTCCTCAAGTCCAAAGCCATTGTCAAAAGTATCGAGGTCGAGTGCTAGAGTACCTCCAGACCAGTAGGTCAAGTAATAAAGCGTCCACCTCTTCTCCTTCAGCGCCGGAAGAGATAGCTGTCGACACGTGCATCGATCCAACAGACATCTTCCATCCAGCAGACTTGAGCACCCCAACGTTGATCAATGCCACCGACTGCTTCCTAGAATCTATCACTATCGACTGCTTTTCTGCCGACATTGCAGATGAGTCTTCCATGCAAGATGAAGCATAGAATAGTACACGAGTATAACCCGTGTACATGCTGTTCTCAAAAAACTGATAAAAAGATAGAATCAAAAAGGACATTTGTACGTCTATTGTTCACTACGCCGAGCTAATTCCTTGATGAGTTCCGACGTGGACATGTTTCCCAAGTCGGTTTCCGGTACCTGCATCCACTCGACTGGTTCCTGCAGCACCTTGAGCGTCTCTTCTTCCCACGATCCCTTCTTCGGGACATGCATGTACTCCCATCGAGCCGTCAATGGTAAAGACATGAGGATACTCTCGACACGCGGAGACGGTGCGTACAGACCAAACTTGGTGCCTCGGTCGTACATGACGTTAAACTCAACATATCGACCCCGTCGCATCTGCTGCCACTCCTTCTGCGCCTGTGTGAAAGGCATGTCCTTGCGCTTTTCGATGATTGGAACGTAGCTGTCGAGCATCGCGTTGGCACATTCACGTACCCACGCGAAGGTCTTTTCATTATTTTCCTCCAAATCGTCATAGAAGAAACCACCAATACCTCGGTGCTCTTTCCGGTGAGGAATGTAAAAGTAGTCATCACAATTCTTCTTGAACTGCGGATACAAGGTCTCGTCATGCTTGTCCATGATGGTCTTGTAGACGCCATGGAAGTGTCGAGCATCTTCCGGGAAAAGGTAGGACGGGGTCAGATCGGCACCTCCGCCGAACCAGAGCTGCGTCTTGGGCGTTCCGTCTTCATTTTTTCCTGTTTCTACTTCAAAGATACGGTAGTTGAGGTGGATGGTCGGTGCCATGGGGTTGTGCGGGTGCATGACGAGACTGATGCCACATGCGTAGAACGGAAGGTCTCGGTCGGACGGAATGTCATGGCCACGATTCCGCATCTGCTCTGATGCGCGTGGAGGCAAGTTACCATGGACGATGGAAACGCCGACGCCAGCCTTTTCAAAGACCTTGCCATCCTGCAGCACACGTGTGCGGCCGATGCCACCGTTGTTTTCACGCTCATATTCGTCCGTACGGAACTTGGCTCCTTGCTCAATGGCTTCGATGCCGTTGCAAATATCGTCCTGAACGCGCATCACCATGCTTTCCATGCGCTTGCGCATTGGTGCGGACGTATCGAGCTCGATGCTATCCTTTGGTGTAGGATCCTTGGACAGCGGACGATAGAGGAATTCATGGGCAGGAATGGTTTTCGGAGCTTCTGCGTGCGTCTCGTGGTTGGCGTAGAGCAGGGAAGCGCCTGCGATGGATGAAAGGGCTGCTGACCGCTTGGCGACGGACACGAATCGGTGCATGGCTCTCGAGTACTTCGTCAATTCGAAAATGAGGTCGATTTTTGAAGTTGGCCTCGAAATACTACAATATTAGGTGTCTTTATACAATGTATTTGTATGTCCCGTATAAATAGAGGTAGAATGTCTTTGCTCCCGAGATGTGCGATGTCTTTGTATCGGATCTACCACAGTCGCAGTCTACTCTCTTGGCCAGTTTCATTCGCATCTTATTCGCTTTGACGCCAATTGTTCAGTCGCGTCTGTACTTCAACTCTCGTTGCTTTCCCTACCACATCTTGCTTACCACACGTACCGTTATTCATCGCCATCTTCTGCTACGTATCCAGTTCTATCCATGCATGTGTGCTCCTCAAAATCCATTCCTACGCATCTCGACCTTGAAGCAAGCGACAAGTGCGATTGGCCACCTCGACGTTACTTTCGTGCAACTTTTCCTGGCATACAGACGCCAAGACACTCGCACCCTCGCTCTTTTTTCTTCTTACTTACGACCGCGAGAAAAGGTGATCGAGCGCTTGTACTAGCAAGTGGCCTATCCGATTCAACTTCCGAATCCACCCCCTCCCTCCCACACCCTCCTAGGTCATCTGTTTAAACCCCGCCGAGCGGTACAAGGCGCTGTCGACGCTCTTTATAAATGTATACGTCCGAACAGCGTCATGGGAACAATAACAAGGTCACGTCGTGGCTCTTTAAGCTCTTTACGAAGCAGAATAAGCAGCTCAACCTGAGAGATGAAGCCATGAATAGACCGACGTCGAGCTCACATCGTCGAGAGCGACCTCGGTCACGCGAAATTGACGCGGTCACGTCCGTGAAAGACAAACAGATTAGGCAAGGCAGTTTCTTACGCAAGCAGCTATCAGAGATGAAGCGAGATTGTCGAGATACGCTATTGGCGACACAGACCAAACGTATAGCTGGTGAGCTCGTGGAAGAACCGGAGGAAGAAGCCTCAGACGAAGAGTCTGAGTCATCGGAAGAGGAGGATGTACATGAAGGCGACGATGTCGGTGATGACGAGTCTGTGCATTCCGTCGAGGATTTGGACGCAGAAGTGCCGGAAGAGAAACCGATGCCGATGCCGATGCCGATGCAGCGAAGGTCGCTCCATCAAGAGAATGACGATGAGTTATACGGTCACTTAAATCGAGCGACACAATTGTATACGGAAGCGTTGAGTCATCTGGACTTTGCCCTGCATCCCGAGACGCCTGTAAAGCGTGCCAAGTCTCATTCGGACCCCGTGCCGTTTGAACCACAGGGCCAGCAGCCTCTTCTCCTTGGCGTGAAAAAAGGCAAGAACCGGATGAAAAACGAATGGATTTAATGAATTGCATGTACACAGCTAGAAATGGAAACCACTCTCTTTTTATTTCTTTTCATGGACTTGGACATGATACTCTGCCAATTGACTTGCTTCCACCGGTCCAGGGCTGTTCGTCATGAGCTCTCTCCCTGCTGCAGACTTTGGGAATGCAATCACCTCTCGCAAGCTCTTCGACTGGCTCAAGAGAGCGACGACGCGGTCTAGTCCCATGGCCATGCCACCGTGCGGTGGTGCACCGTACCCGAGTGCTTCGATGAGATGGGAGAAGCTCTGCTTTTGGGCAGGAGAGAGATGGAGGATCTGGTCAAAGATAGACGTCTGGAGCTCAGCGTTATGGATACGCATGGACCCACCGCCAAGTTCCCACCCGTTACAGACAAGGTCAAAGTGCTGAGCTTTGATCTGGACGAGCTGTGCGATCGTCTCGTCATCGTCCATGAGGTCCTTGTCTTGTGCTAAGAGTGATTCGAGAGTAGCAAGGTCTTCTGGGTGAGGACAAGTGAAGGGGTGGTGGGTGGAGGAAAGTGTATGACGATGGTCGTCGTACAGGTTCTGTGGGTTGTACTCGTCGTTATCCAGCTCAAAGAGCGGGAAGTCGATGATCCACAACAAGTGGAAATGTGTGGGATCGAGTTCCTTCTGGAGCTTTCCTTGGTCGTACATGACACTGGCAACGTGCGTCCTCATTCGACCTAACACGCCACTCACGTTGTTGTAGTTTGATCCTATCGCTAGTAGCAGTACATCTCCTTCTTCTCCTTTCAACGAACCATTCACCGCCGCTTGTTCTTCCTCCTTGAACATCTTCTTTAGCGACGAAGACCACTGTCCATCCTGTCCGACGGTTACGCCAAAAAGTTTTGTATCACAGGAAGTCGATCCTCTCTGTAGGAGAGAGTCCATGTCCTTTCGAGAGAACCCTTGGCTTGCCAATGTCTTTGCATTAATACCTCGTACGTACTTGTCTGCTCCGAACTTTTGGACAAAGTCCGACTGGTCGAGTCCATGTAAATCCTCAAGCTCCATGCCAAAGCGAGTATCAGGTTTGTCTACACCAAAGCGCTGCATGGCTTCAGCGAATGTCATGTGCACGACCTTGTTGGTAGAATCTAAATTGGCGATCGATTGACCAGCGACTGCCCACATCTTTTTCGCTAGCGACTCCATCACGTCCATCACGTCCTGTCGCTCTACAAACGACATTTCAACATCGATCTGAGTAAACTCTGGCTGGCGATCCGCTCGACCACTTTCGTCTCGGTAGCATCGAGCAACTTGAAAGTACCTGTCCGCACCACCGACCATCAAGAGCTGCTTGTACTGCTGCGGACTTTGCGTCAAGGCGTAGAAAAGCCCTTGTTCTCGAGTCGGTACAAGGAACTCTCGAGCTCCTTCCGGTGTGCTTTTGAATAGAGTAGGTGTCTCGACTTCCAAAAAGTCATGCTCAGCGATGAAGAACTGACGTAAGGCAAGCATCAGATCGGAACGGAGCTTTAGGTTCTTTTGAAGTTCAGATCGACGCAGAGAGAGGAAGCGATGACGGAGGTTGGTGTCTTCATTTGGCCGAGGTGAGTTGCTTGAGACTTGGAGTGGAAGCGCAGATGGAGGTGTGTTCAAATGCTGGATGGATGATACGATGACTTCAATGTCTCCAGTGGACTGATTAGCGTTTTTCATGTCGTCTGGTCGAGGCTGGACAGTGCCTTGGACTTGGATGACACCTTCAGGACGCAAAGCACTGATCTCGTCTTCGAGATGAGCAAGTTCATCCTTCTGAAGCTTTAGCTGGACGATACCATGTCTGTCACGAAGCGTTACGAATGACAGAGGTCCAAATGGACGAATAGCATCAACCCATCCAGCTAACTGAACCTTCTGACCGGTATGTTCCGACCCACGAAGCTCTCCACAACTATGTGTTCGTAGCGCAGTTGCAATCGTTGACGCGGGTCTGGCTTTATTCCATTGAAAAGAACGTAGAAGAGATGGTACGACTCTATCGGACAGCAAAAGGATTATCAGTACCTGATGCTAGCAGTGATAAAGCGGTCGCATGACGTGCACAATGCCGTTATATGCCAATATCTATCCAAATATAGCATGTCGGAGTATATTTATAGCATAGCTGCATTGCAAATGACTAGAAGATATTGCATGTATCACGACATATAAAATGAAAGCATGAATTTGGTCCTACCGATGGCTTGAACGCAGCATTATGGGTCCGAGTCGCGTTTGGTATTTTGGTGTCAGGAGCTTGTGGCGCTACAGTCAGAACTCCCACAAATGATTCTCACCGTGGAAAAACGTACCCTAATTTAATATCACATTTGGCAGTTATTATTATTTCTTTACTATAAAAAATCTCTATTAAAAACGGTGGATTCAAAATTGGCCGATTTTGATCAATTATTGCATCATATCAGTTGCTAGAGGTTCATCTTTGGACAGAAGACCGCACAGCATCTACTGGACGACCATGAGTTCGTCCAAGCGACAGTCACCGCTGCTAGCAGCATCTCAGAGCATCCTAGCACTATGCCGAAGCCATGTCCTATTCCTATACGACATGGAGCAAGACGAGTATTGGCAATTTCCGTTGCTTTCGGAAGAAGAGATCGAACAAGGGCAAGTGGTCACTAAGCTCACTGTCTTCCACCCAACTACTTTCAACTGCGAGACTTCGGATGCAAGCAAATTAGATGTTCTGGTCATGGTGGACAATCGTATTTTAAAACACTTTGAATTTGTGGCTGGTGCATTGACGCCACGATGCCAACGGTACGACTCTCCTATCATCTCGATTGTATCATCTATTGACACTACGCTACATAGAAATCTTCCTCGAAATGCTACTTGCATCCAAGTACTTCCTGTATCTCTACCTGACAAATCCGTCAAGCTCGTGATCGTCGTCGGTGAGAAAACAGGTGAAGCCATTGCGCTCCCATTCCCGAACTTTAAGTCGGTGGACGATGCGAAAGAGTCCAATCTCAAGTCGCTCTTGGGGCACACGACATCCATGCTGACAGACGTTGCGTATGACAGCTACCACCACTTTTTACTAACAGCCGACCGAGATGAAAAGATCCGAGTGTCCAACTTTCCGCAAACGGATATCATCCAAGCGTACTGCCTAGGACATACGGCGGCCGTAGCGAACGTCGTGAGCCTGTCTACTGCGGCCAATCGTGATCTAGCTATCTCGCTATCGTTGGATAAGACGATCAAGCTATGGAACGTCACCAACGGACAGCTCTTGGATTCGATGGACATTGAACACGAGTTGGATGCTACTGACATGTCGGCCACCCTAGTGGACGGACTCGTGGCAGTCAAGTTGAATGCACGGTCTTTGCTATTGATACAGATCACCAACAACAAAATGGAGGTGATAAAGGAAGAAGAAATGGACGTTGCAAGCGTCAAGTTCCTGGATAACACAGATCTTGCTGTTGCCACGACGGAGGGCCTGCAGCTGTATGCGTTGGAAAGAGAGAACGGTATTCAACTTGCGAGAAAGAATGGGGAGAAACTGGAGAAAGTACAGAAGGCGGCTGGATCGATTGAACTGAAAGTGTTGGAGGAGACCGAGGAAGACGTAGACGACGGATTGCAGAAGAAGCGGTTGAAGGTTAGATAAGTGGATCAAGGACAAAGTTCCACTTGCGCATACTCTTTTGTAATTTCTTCTATGACTTGTTGGAGCTCATGTCGAAGTTTCTCGCCAACGAATTCTTCCTGTTGACGTTGTATTGCCTTTGGTTGGATCGAAAGGTAACGTCGATCTTTTGGGAGTAAAAAGAGTCGATGCAGATGAAGGCCGATCTTTTGCTGAAGATGACTCAATGCTTTCTCCACTTTCCCTTTATCAAGTTCCTTTGACACTTCCGAGCGACTAATCAGATCTTTGACTTTTGATCGTTGCTTTTCGAGGTGTATGTACCTTGGATCCTCGTTCCATTTCTCTTGTGTTGAAGGTGCCGTTGGCGTGTGGGAGAGAAGGACCGAGTTAATCCACTTGTAGAATACCTTTTCTTCTCTACGATGTTCAATCAACTGCTCCAACAGTCGCTGATGACGATCGACATCAAATGACCCGACCTGTTGCTGTAGAAAGAGGGGTAGTGCCTCCTTGTCCGAAAGAAACGACGTGTAGGACTGTTGCAGCATCTTATGTTGTCTTTGTAACGTATATAAGTGATTCAGTTGATGCTGTAGATGTCCGAAAGTACTTTGAAGTAAATGCACTTGTTCTGTAGTTGTCAAAGTAGGCAGATTTGATGGCATTTTAATACTGTTTGTCGCTGCTTGAGCTAAAGCACGTTGCACTTCCGATGGAACGACAATATCCGTCGTATATGGAGGAAGTGGCTCATCAGAGTGACCCATATATCTAATGATATTGGATTGCTGGTGAGAGAAAAAGTCGGACGTTGCAAGTAGCCATCCAAATGCGAGCACCAAGTGATCAGAGGAGCTGGCATCCTGGTTGTAGAAACCTTCACAGGCAAACCCCCATCTGTACATGTAGTAGCGTACAATTTCTTGCCTATAAGTATGCTCTTGGTCGTTTTCAATGGCCACAGATAGCTTGTCCTCTGCATTCTCTACTCGAAGGACATTAACGTCATAGTCGAAGTCGAGTAAAACCATGTTGACAAGGTCGAAAAGAGCTTTCCACATGCGCCTCTCCTCCAGCTTTGACAGTTTGTTTGTCTTGCATTTGCGCAAGTGGTCCGGTGAGATGTACTCGATACCGGACGCAGCGAAACTTAGCTTGAGTAGCCATGCAAAGCTCGGACTTGATTTGGACATTTTTGTTGTTCCGGATGGTGTTTTTGTGTCTAAATTCAAAATTAACCACTAAGAATATTATATATGGATAATAATAACGCAGCCAGCATTGCTAGAGTTAGGTGTGGATAGTCCTTCCAGGTCTATCCAAATGATGAACGGTGCAATCGGACAAATTCTGTCGAAGCTGGGTCCCCTCTACACAACTTGTTACGTAGACCCGCATAACCGATCTGATCCCACCTCACCCTTCTTTATTTTACAACAAAATATGTTTTCTATTTGTTGAGTTACTTTCTTTTGTTGGCTCGTATGTCGTTCCACGATCTGTTCATCGATGAATGTTGTAAATTTTTTGCAGCTACGTTCTGTACACTTTAGTACATAGTCAACATCTCTAATTAAACTGATCCTTTATTCTCTAGCGTATTTGCATTCGACGTAGTGGATTCTCACTTTTGTGATGTTTCATCAAGCGAAAGTTTATATTTGAGTTCTATGACCAGGCTGTCCTAAACAAAGGAGAAGCATAAAAGCAGTAGTCATGACCTGATTTACCTTGCTCGTCCGGAATATCAATGTCAGTAACACGCGCGAACCAAATCTACCTTCTCTATCGATTTTCAAAGTATTTAATTACATTCATGCGTTTGGTAACTTTGCAAAAGACTTTTGTCTTCGGATCTCAAAGAGTGCAAAATCTTTCCCTTGAAACTCGAATGGCAGCAACCGATCGGGTACTTTGTAGTAGACAAACTCAAAGTCCTGCAAGCGTTGGAAGAATCTCCAGTCCGTATCGACACGGTTGAATCCGAGAAGAATAAGACTCGATTCAGAAGCAAGCGCGTCAAGTGTTGTCAGCAAAGGTTCGTGTAGCTCTTCTAGATACGCTACGTCCGTTCCAAGGATGACGTCTACTTGATTTCGACCAGTATCTTTTACGTCTTGGAGTAAAGCTGTCTGATGCTCAGTCTCGCTCCAATCAAATTCCTTCACTTTGACCAAGCTGTCTGATTGTCCGTTGAAAGTATCTTTATTCCGCTCCACGTTGCGATGGAGACAGTCGAGATGGGACTTGAGGTCAGTCAAGTACGTAACACTCGGTGTAAAGCAAGTTGCTGCTGCAAGACCAACGTATCCTGTCCCGCTTCCGAGCTCCACGATGCATTTGCCATTAAAGCTTGAAGCGAGCTTGCTTTGCTGGGACTGCAGATAGGCAGTCAATAGCTCCGCACTTGTCCATACAGATCCTCCAATTCCGACATCCCAGTCACACTCGAACAGTAGAATCTTCGGAGCATCCGTACCGTTTATCTGAATTGGGCATTTAAGAAGCTGAGGCAACTGAGGGTCACCTGAAGTCGCGGTCATTATTTCTGAAGCTCATTGGATGCATTGGTGTCCGTTATTTCATGCTAGATTTACAGGACAGCAAATAAATATTTGTATTTAATCAGGACGGTCAAGCATCGTACTTTAAGTTATTTAGATCTCCATTCGGATGGATATTTGATCTTCCGAGATGCTTTATACAATAAATTTGTGTAGCTATTAATAGATCGGCAATATACTTGGCTTTCGGTAGTAACTACAGTCAGGACAGTATAACGCTATTTGATTTTTAATGTCAATGGACGAGTCGAACGCCGACGACTTGATGGTCACTGATATCGATGCAGAGGAGCATGTCGTAAAACACAATGTAAATCCTGTATCGACGGATCTAGGAGATGAGGACGGGGACGAGGAAGATAGTCACCTCATGAATCGGCAGAAAGAGCTGGTGGCTTTACAAAGGCTAGATACGAAGAGCACTCAGCTGCAACAGGAAGGCAAGTACCCTCAAGCATTAGAAACGATGGAGAAAGCTTTAGTTCTTCGTCAGCACTTTTTCGGCGCGGACAGCAATGAAGTTTGGCAAGCCTGTCGGACGGTAGGCGATATGTGCAACCTGCTAGCAATGACCTATCTCCAGCAAGACGAATTCGGAGTCGCATATGAACTTTTACAGAAAGCCCAGGTACTCACGGAGCGTCATCCGCCTGCAAGAGCAGTGACACTGAACAACTTGGCTTGCTTGCATCGTCGTCAAGGTCAATTACATAAAGCTTTGACGTATTTAAACAGCGCACTGGCGATTGAAACGAAGCTTGACCAGGCATATAATAAAGCCGACACGCATCTGAATCTCTGTGCAGTATTATCTCAGCTCGGAAAGCATCAAAATGCTCTTAGCCATGCTCAATCTGCTTTGATCTGTCTGCATGAAGAGCTGCAACCGTTCCGTGGTAACAATACCATCGGGCATGACAAGACGGACTTGGACTCATCTAAACGAGATCGCATTGCAGTGCTAGGCATCGCGTACCATAACGTTGGTGTCGAGCAAGAGTTTCTAAAGCTGTACGACCGGAGTATTAGTTCGTACGAAACAGGACTAGACTTTACCTCCAAGTATCTCGGAGACACACATGGAATTGTCGTGACGCTTCAAAACGCTGTAATCACGGCCAAGCAGCGAATTGGAAGCAAAAGTCGGACGGACGGTAGTACAGGTGACGGCGTGACGATCGCGATGCCAAAGAGAAAGTCACAAGCAACCAAGCTCTCTCAATTAAAGCTATCACTTCAAAAGCAACTTCGAAGCAAGTACGGAAAACGAAGATGTCGAGTAGGCATTGAAGGGTAGATCACAGTAGTCAACACCGTAGACGTAATGGAAGAATAACATCTATACATCAACTCATTGAAGCACTTTTTTACTAGCACAATCAACCTAAAGGTACTTGACCTTGCAGACTTGTAGTTGGAAGCAAATTATCAGACAGATCGCTTTCCATGCCAGAGTATTCACAACAGCGTCTTCATTGGGGCACACGCCGGAGCAGTGCCTCTAGCCAACAAGAAACCTCATCGGCGGCGATTCAGGATTGCAACGCGTGCCTCTGAACCAATCACAGAGAAGTTGGTAACCTCGTCGGTGGACGCCAAATCCAGCGCCCAGGGCTACGAGCAACCCCTGACCCATATGGCACAATCCAACGGACTTGTATACCGGTTATTATTCAATTTCTAGTCATACCCAGAGTCAGTATAGAAGCATAGCAATGCGTCGAGTTCGCCCTTTCGTTAGTGCCAAACGCCAAAGAGCCCGCGCACCCCCCTTTGATTATCACCAACAAGCCCCGTTGTCTGCTGCCGTAGCCCCTCGCATGGAACCGATTGGCTGCACTCTCCCGATGGATCTCCCGTGTGGCTGCCGGAGACAACGAGCTAAAGACCAAGAAGACGCTCAAGCGCTTCAGAATTTGCTTCAGAAGCCTGTAAATGCTATCAACGTCGACAGTGCGCCAGAGGTGTCGACGCCACCCGTGCTGACGGGAATGACGCGCGCACTATCGTTAGAAAACACGTTCCATCGACGTCCGCTCCCCCAAGTGTGCATCCCGTTCTCCAGTTCTGCTGGCAAGCGTCTCTTTAAGGAAGCATTGAGAGACGAGTACATGCAAATCTACTTTCCTCTAGCAGAGCAGTTTACAACCCAAGCCGAGCCTGCGTTTTGTGGCTTGGCGACGCTAGCAATGTGTCTCAATGCGTTGCAGATCGACCCTGGTCGGTTATGGAAAGGTCCGTGGCGTTGGTTTAGCGAAGAATTATTCGATTGCTGTACTTCCTTGTCGGTGGCAAAGGAGCGAGGGATCAGCTTAGCTGAGTTCGTATGCTTAGCACGTTGCAATGGTGTCATGACAGACGAACGCAAGGCAGCGAAAGGTGAATTGAGTCTAGACGAATTTAGAGATATGGTCAAGGATAGCTGTGCGTCCGAAGACAAGATCGTTGTCTTAAATTACAGTCGAAAGGCCTTGGGGCAGACAGGGGAAGGACACTTTTCGCCCATCGGCGGATACCATCCAAAAGAAGACATGGTGCTGCTTCTGGACGTCGCTCGATTCAAGTACCCGCCGCACTGGGTGAAGCTGCCCTTGGCCTATGAAGCGATGCAACAACACATATCAGGCACCGACCAACCACGAGGGTTGGTGACGTTGAAGGAGAATGCGCACGCCGTCGGACCGACGCGCGTCAAGCAGCAATTGGTGCGTAGTTCAAGCGGAACTGCGACAATGGAAGCTCCTCGGGTCTGTTGCTCGAACGCTCCTTCACTTGAAGCGACGGCACGAGCCTCGAACAAGTAGACTAGAAATACATTTTTTTCATCCTGTACCTACGTGCGAGAGAGTTGAAAGTGAACGTGTAGGAACGTTAGATGATGGGCAAGAGCCTATTTCAAGTGCCCCTTCGCCGTATTTCAACTTGGTCACTGCATCTGCTTGAATCTTCGGACGTACGAGATACTAAAACGCTCGTTGATCAGATCAAATGGGTTACACTCTCTGCTTATGTTTGACTTTCTAGCACCGTTTCATAGCGAAAAGAAAGGATTTAGAGGTTGAATGGGAAATCTGCTGAGATTCGCCTGATACATGCCGACGAATGGCCGGAAACACGCGGTTCTGGCGGTCACAAGTTCAAGGTACGCCAGACGCCGGAAACCACCTGTGACGAGCCAACTTGATGCTTGGTGTCCGCTGGCCATTTTCGAATTGCGAGCAAAGGGAACAAGTGCAGCATGGGTCTTTCATCGAATCTGCCGACGGGGTGGGCGGCCGTACAGCCTGCTGGTGCCTTCCTGCAGCAACACCATCACGGATGGATGCAAGACTTGACGAAAGCAGACGTGATCGAGGAGACGCCGAATAATGACAAAGACACGGAGTGTTCATTCCTCGAATCTATCCGACGTGGCATTAACGAATCTCAATCCGAAGACGAAGATGACGAGTCGGAAGCGTACTACCAGGGTGGAAACAACTATTATTATGCGCCGGACGCCACCAATGACGACAGCACGGATAAGACGGATGATCTCATCTTTGACATGGAGCTCTAAACGCCTGCTTGGACTCACTTTATTCATGAAAAGTAGCACGTTCGTGTCGAGCGGACGATGTAAAATATAAAAATCCAAATGAAGTTTCGACATACCATCCATTCGTGTCTTTTACTTCTTACTCATCCCCAATGCATCCACATGGGCGACAAGAGCTTCCTCCACATCTTTATCCGGAGGTAGTTCAGCTAGTGTATTCAAAGCGAGATCTTTCCGACTCGGCCATACTGGGCCACAGCCTTTGTCCGAGCCAGAGTAGTACTCGAGGCACAAATATCCTTTTTCCGGGAACCCTCCGTCTTTCAACCACGATACATTCAGCTCCCATCCAGGAATCTTTTCCTCTCGTGTCCATCCAAACGTCTCACCTTGCCAATTTTCACCCGGCTCGTCGATCGCAAGTCGAACGAGAGCTTTCGCAACTTCCCGTTCTTCATATTGATTCATCGACAACTCGTAGTAGTTATCTGGCATCAGTGGCGTCCAAATGTTCAACCATCCAAATCGATAGAAACATTGACCTGCCTCAAAGTCTGTGAGAGCGGACAGAATTGCGTTGAAGTTCCACAAGTCTACAATGCGGTCGAAGAGGATGCAGACGGCTTCGATTCGTGTTTCGTGAAACTCATGTGGCCACTTGGATAGAATCGTCAGCGCTTGATGGG
The DNA here is from genome assembly GCA_023334545.1 of Salisapilia sapeloensis. NCBI lineage: Eukaryota > Oomycota > Peronosporomycetes > Peronosporales > Salisapiliaceae > Salisapilia > Salisapilia sapeloensis. The sequence goes on along the minus strand of JAADVB010000113.1, from coordinate 31,101 downwards.
AGCTGATCCAACGAGTCGCAAGTATCCACTGCAAGTTGAAAAGCAGCCTTCGAGCTGTACAAACCTCTTTCCCATCTCTCGAGATGTCGTTGCGATCTGTCGTCAACCGAGAGCGTGGTCTAGGAACGCTCACATTTGGCGTTAGTGACTTTGACTCGGTCGAAAGCGACGTCAGAGGCGATACTGTTGATGGCGTCGATGAATCCGAAGACCCTTCGTTCTTCATGCTATTAAAGACAGCATCGACCGGATCTACTGGCTCGAGCTCTAGTGAACACTTTAAACCGTCCTGATATACACAATAATTCTTGATAGATTTTATCTTGTCCAATTCTTCAAATATGCCTTTAGTATGTCGGAGTACTTTTGGAAATGCTACGGTCGACTGTCGTCTACGGATAGGTCCGCTCGCACTTTTACGTCTAGAAGTCCCTTGTTTCTTTAACACCGGTACTTTATTTTGTTTCAGAGCTTCTTCCGATCGGAGACCCATGGCTCTTGGCATGCGATGGAATTGACATTCATAAAGCACTTGATCAAACCTTTTCTTTGAAATTGGTCGCCCAGGCCTTCTTCCGAACTGCACATAGTCGAATTCAATCATGCCAAACTTGGTCAACCCGTCCAGTAACTTGGGCTCGATCTCAATCGACTTGCCATGCAGCGTCTCATTGCGGAATCCCTGGAAGTTACAATGCTGGCTAGTATCTTTCTTGTTCTCTTTCTTACGTAAAAATGCAGTCCGGTTGCTGTTCTCCACGAGCTTTTTGAGTGTCATTCGATCAAATTCGTTCGATAGATCCAGCTTATAATGACCGGTACTTAAACCAAGAATAGGTTGGAGAGCATAACCCATGATATGCTGCACACGCACGCGCTGTCCGAATGTCAAGTTGTGCTCAATCAGTCGATACGCGTTTTTCGAATCGACCATATTTGGGAGTAGCAAAGTGACCGCTTGGACTGGATCATAGACATCCGAGACACTTTCCAGTAGTCGCTGCGCCTCTGACATTTTAAAGTACAAACCAGACTTGGCCATGCCCAGCATCTGCGTCTTGTTCGTACTTGTCGATATATTCTCAATTAGTCGTTCCACACCGGTTTGAGAGTGAGCACTGTCGTCGTCGGTGGAGACGTGGAAGTCAACAAAGTCAATTCGGAGCCGACCTTCTGTTGGTATATCAAATCTCCGATTCGTCTCGAGGTCGACACATTCACGGACAATGGTTCCACTCTCGAGATTAAGGCTGCTAATGAGCTCAATAAACTCTTCCAGCTCAATTGTACCGGAGCTGTCCAAGTCATATTGGGCAATGAAACGAGGTATTTGATCGTCCCGAACGTCCAAACCGAGCGATTGCAAACCACGACGAAGTTCTGCTTTATCAATGCATCCAGAGTCATCTTCATCCAAATCATGAAATAAATCTTCCAGAGAGTCTCGATCCATTTTAATACTCTTCATCTTCTCTTCGTTATATTCTGATTGAGTTAATATGCCTGCTGTCTTCAATAGTCGGCGCTGGGTACTATGATCCGAAATGTCTCGTAGCTCAACCTTTATCGTCCGTGTCGCCTTCGTTTCGGTAGAAGTATGTACGATTGAAAGGAATTTACAGCCTTGCCTCGTGTTTGCTAAATGCAGTAGCTCCAAGGCGACAGCTCTTTCGTATGGCACAGCCATGTTTAAATCGTACGACCCGGTCGACTCCGTTGGGTCAAATGCTTCTGTGTCTAGAGCTTCAAAGTTACAGCCTTCCATAAGAACGTGAACTTGACGCTCTGTACAGGAAGCGACTGCGTGCAATAATGCTCGCCCACCAGCTTGACCAAGTGGGTTACCGCTTAGATCGATATAGACGAGCTTTGCGCTGAGTTTGATTCCGCTTGCAAGAGCTAATGCGGCACGCGTCGGAATATTGTTATTATTCATGATGAGTTTCTCGAGACAAAGATTCGACAGCAAGGCTTCACCCACTGCTTGTGAACCAGTATCGCCAAAAGCATTGTACGCCAGATTTAGTTCTCGAAGGCCATTGTTATACGCAAGGGAGCGACCGATTTCGACGGCACTACCAAGTCGAATGTAGTTCCAGGAAAGGTCTAACGATACGAGTGTATAGTTCTCAGCCAGCATTGTAGCGAGAGCTTCTCCACCTGTAACGATAGATGGTCGGACAACATTGAGACTTTCACTCGTGCCAATGAGGTTATGAGATAGATCTAATGACCGCAACGACTTGTTAATATGTAGAGCTTGTGTGAATGCTGCAAGTTCACCATCATCGACGTCAGCATGGCTTAATTTGAGTGTTTGAAGTGCGCAAAGTGGAGACCCGAGGTAGGCAGCTAAAGAAGCAGAAGCTTCGCCGTCTACTTTGTTCTCAGACAAATCGAGATGGTACAAGTCTTTCTTGCTGACTACGACATCGATAATCGACTGCAGCCCTTCATCTTTGAGACGATTATTGCGGACGTTTAGTGATGTGACTAGAGGTAGATCTACTAGACATGCAGCCAAGATACAGGCAAAGTCATCGCCGATAGACATGTGAGATAGATTGATCTCGGGCGAAAAGTAGTTTCGTATGATCAATCGGAGACATGGAGGCAAGTTTTTCTCCAGACACAAGGACGAAAACTTGTGCCGTGCCGTAAATTGTCGTGCAAACAGTCCGGTCTTGCTGTCATGGTCTTTTGTAATTTCGGTGGATCCATCGTCGCTCATCCCTTCGTCTGGCGTTGGCTCCTCGTGGCGTTGTGCGATGTGCTGCGAAATATTCGAGTTGGGCAGGTATCTTTGCTTTGCGAGCTTACGAAAGATAGCATAGCACTCGGTCTTGGCCGTCGCACTGAAATACTTGTCTTTCGTATCTTTACTAAGTTGTTGTTCCTGGCTAAAGTCATCGCTGCAAGCAATTCCACTTTCAGTAGAGATATTTTCTCCCGGTAACTCTGGAAGCTTTAGTTGAGTTATACGCAAAAACTTTTCCGCCGCTGATTCTCCTGGTGCTCGTTTAGCTCGAGCCAGATATGGCAACGACTTCTCTAGCTCCGGATCAATTGCCCACGTCTGGATGAAGCGATGCATATCCCAGCCTTCTGCATTTCCGTCTGGTGTGTCTCGACGACTAACGTCAGCATTGTCGACGGTGATCGTAAGGGAAGGCTCCGCTACGTCGTTACGATCGGTCTCATCATGCTGTGTGAAACCGAGCGCGCTATCCAAAGGTTTGACAGCAAGATCTAGTGACTCATCGCACTGATTCTTTGGTGTCGTCTCGACGACTTCCATTCCTTCAGAAGGTTTTTATAAATAAACTATTTTCCTTACTTTTGGAAATGGAAATGTGGAAACGCTTTGGGTAGATGATAGCACAATAAATTTGCTCCATTTCCTATTTACATCATTTTTTGTACTTGTTTTTGATCTACCTATGCAAATTAAATGCTTGTAGTCTACCGAACTGAACTACGAGCAGCTATCGAATGCTGATCGATGAGCGACGAGAGCGGTGGTAACCTCGGATGCGACCTCATCTGGAGAGCTGGAATTGGAGCCGAGTGATGCGCATGGACGGAGCTTACGGATGGTAAAGCATTTCCATGCACCAAAGACATAGATGAAGCGAAAGTGGACGTTGCCGGTGGTCGAGAGGACGCCACACGTGGCAATACAGAGGCCAATGCCGGCGTTTGTACTGGCCGGAGCGATCTCGGATGCTGCTCATGTACCAAATGGGATGGATATGAGGTGGTCGATCGATACTCGGATTGGATTGACGGCAGGGCTGTTGGCATCGATCGGTGGACGGACTGCGATGGTGCTTGCGACTGGAAATGATGGTCCGGGTAGTGCTCTTCCGACCAATGAGATCGAGCACTGGGCTGTTCAACGTAGTCAGGGAGAGAGTCCGATTGACTTGGAGCATCAAAGCTGGCAGATGCAGCTGTGCCATTGGATGCATCCTTGATCGGAGATTCACACTGGGTCGGATCTTCTAGTAAAGCAGCAAGCTTGAGTCGCTGCTTGTTGAGTTGTTCGGCGTACGACTCGCGGCGAGCACCTTCGAAGTATCCGATAGCATGTTCCATCGACGCAATACTTTTGCGCAGACCAGTGATTTGGCGGTGGGGCCAGCGCGAGATGCCGTGTCGGCGACATATCTTCTTGAGCAAGGTGACGCAAATGCCGAATTCTTGGGCTACTTTTGCCAGCGGTTTTTCAAAGTGAGGTTTGAGTGCTTCGAGCGTGACACGACTTGACGCAGTCGCATTGCCGGATGCAGCGCTTTTTCGTCGACTTCCTTTGGACGTGCGAAGTTTCTTCGTTGCTGGCATGACGCTGTCATTGAAAGCTTCGTTGGCGTGCATCCGCTTTTTGGATGGCATATCAGCGACCATGTCTTCCAGTACCACGTATAGGCTAGATGTGTACGTCTTAAATCGAAAAGTGATCTGCAACGAATAGTTTATTCAAACGTGATGTCACGCTACCAGATAGTTGGATGGGTGTAGCGTCGGCAAAAGTGAGGGATGGGAAGCGTCAAACGCAGACATGCCAAATACCTACGGACACCAGATGCCTATCGTGGGAGCATGGACATGAAAGATAGGTATGCCGCAGCCCAGTTGACTGTTTATGCGTACATGATCCGTGGAAACAATTGCTCGGATCGGGTCTCAACAATCTACTGCAATGCTACAAATCGCGCAGACGAGGGCGTCGCAAAGTTCCGTTTCGCGTATTCGAACCGACATCGAGTGGTGTACGACATGATAAGAGTTAGATTAAGAAGCTCTGTGGAACTCAATGGATAAAGCCAATCCAGTTGGCGAATGTAATCTCTATGCCGATAAGACACTTGGCGAAAGGAAAAGGACATGGAGCCGCGATCTCAGGACAAAGCCGAGACATGACGCTTAAGCTCATATGGTAGTTCGCCGCCTCGCGAAGTCACTTGTAGTCAAAAAGTTCAAGTTTATCTAGTCGGAAGTGCTTCTGGCCAGCGCGGAAGAACATGGAAGCACCCTTTTAGAACGACTCGCAGTAGAAAATTTCTTTTTAGAAAGCGTAGATTTGTCAGAGCAGTCGAGATGTCCAGAAGATTTTCACGTCAGATCTACGTAAGCTTTATGTTCGCGTCGTTACACCGGAAGTTTCCTCGACGGAATGACAGCACTTTGCTGCGGCGCGGACATACGGTAGGGTTCTACTGCAAGTGCACGATGGCTGCCCGTTCGTCCATTGCGAGCCTTGCAAGTTTCTGCCTCCACCAATCCTTTCAGTCATCACGCACCGTTAGAAATTAATCGATGATGCTAAGCACATGCAAGAGAGAACTGGATCATAGCTTGCATCTCATACGCCACTTCCGTTTTTCTGTTCTCCACATCCAGTAGTCTAATCGCTCCAGAGATGGTCTCATCAATCCTTGTGCTACCTGCGAGGATTCCAATTAACAACTCGGGAAAGCTGAAGCTATCTCTTCATTAAATTGCAAATCATCACACCTATTTGAACTTGACCCATCGTTCTCAGCGTGCCCCTTTTGTACCATTTCTACGATACCACCCGCCTCGACTTAGTTCACACGCAAGTCCGTCCTGCCCACGACTGATCCCACTGGGCGCTTACCAGGCTCTATCTTGACGATATACTCCGCCAACTGACATTTGTAGTGTTTGTGCCCAGTTACTTTTCTATCATTCGTCGTTTCGGACTAGTAGACTGGTAAGCGACGAATTAACTTGCTATCGTACGTTTTTCCATCACGCTCGTGACAAGTAGAACGAGGCAATGGCTAGTCAGGCTTTCCTCGACGATGGGACTAGAACTGCAACCACTTTTAATGCAGATACAGAAGAAGTAGTCGCACGTAACCTGCCGGAACTCATCTCAGAGCTTCGTAAGCTCCGGACGAGCGTCGAGTCTTCCAGCCGCCATTATAAAGACCTCTCATCGTCTCGACAAGACTCTCCCGATGAACTGGAAGAGTACACACCACAGCCTAGCAGGTACATCACCTCTCGTGAGCCTTCAGTTTACTTCACGAGAGAGACCGAGACGGAGGCTTCGCGCTCTTCGTATACTTTCTCCAAGAAAGCAGAGAAGACGTCGTCCTTAAGATCCATGGGCCGACGTCATCACAACACACCAAAGCAGCAAACAAATACTCTCCATCAGTTCTCTCGTAGTATGAGCCGCATCAGGAGCAGTACGACGGTAATACCTACACAAGAGTACTCGGCTACGTGGATCAGTGGCGAATGCGGCATCTCCCTGCGTCGCCTTCATAGTAAGACCGGCGTCGGAGCACAGATAGCCGTGTTACAGCAGGTCGATGGGATCGTCTCGGGGTTGACATCCTGCCGGTTGGGCGATGAACTCTTCTCAGTGAATGGCACCAACGTCCATGACTGGGCCTTTGCTGACATTGCAGATAAAATCGGTCGTCTGCAGCGACCGATTACGTTTAGTTTCCGACCTCCTTCAGCCGCGCCGACTTCCCCACCTTCGTCGTCCAGGGCACACGCAAAGTCCACTCAACCGCATTATGGCGGACACGACGCGAAGATGTACCAGTCGGCTCCTTCCCGTCTCATGTTCTCCCCCTTTGAGGAAGAAGCTAGCACCGATGCGGAGATAAAGGCTTCTGGATCCGTATCGTCTAATTCGTCCGGGACGACGACCGTCGCGGAGGAGCTGGAGCTCTGGTGTCGTGAGCAGGAAGAGCTGCATGCCGAGATATTAACGCTCATCACGGATACGGTCGTTCGATGTGAAAGTTTACAGCAAGAGCGATTAGACCATGTACAGGAAATGATCGAGTCGGCCGTACCGTCCGACAGATATTCAAATGATTCTCTTGAATATAACATTTAATGAACGTCTTAATCGATCCATCGTCTCCATCGCGTGTCTGTTATGCTGTCGACTCCGACTATTGCTGTAAAATTTACAAAGGTGGCTGCGTGATAGTAGAGGAAAACTTGAGATACGCTGCTCTGGATAGGTCGTATGTGCCAAGGAAGAGGTTACTACGAGCCAAATGAGCTGTATATTCTGTCTAAATAGCTACAATATATAATAATTTAATTTAACTGTTGCAACTTGTTGGATTTAAAGACAGTGGAGGTAGCTAGAGTAGAGAAGAAATCGGGTCAAATTTAGAAAGATCGCATGGCATCGGTTTCTCACGTACGCCGTAAAGATTGTCTGTCTTACGCCAGCATATACAGTCGCAGATGCATGTGCATCCTAGACGTCTCATCGTAACTGTCTTGAAACTTTTGCTTGCTACTGTGGGCGCCAAGTAACCTTTCAACGCGATGAGAAATACGTGTCTTTCGTCCGAACAATTTGCATACGATTCAAAGCTTACAGCGATGGACAAGAGATACAGTGCTCGTGTACAGACGAAGTGTCATTCGATTGAAGCTACACTCATGGTCCATCTCAACATGCAGAAAGTAAACTGGATCCTATCTTTCGAAAGGAAAACGCTCTCGATAGTATACATCTACTCTGCATGAAGATGACGGCAAGCAATGCGCTCACGTACTAGCTTCAACCCTAGTAGCGTGAACAACCTACCTCTCTCGTTAATCAGATCTCAGCTGATCAGGTACAAATGAACGAGAGCTATACCGAGACTACGTATAGCAAAAGCCCATAACATACAGTCATCTCGTCGATCCGACGCATGAACCCTTAAACCTGGCAACCACCATTTGCCTTTCAGAACATTCGATTCCTGCTTCCTCTCCGTCTATTGGCATACTCCGTCGCTACTTTGTCGTCGACCAGCACAACGTAACGACCGATTGACAAAGTCTCCGTTACTCGCTCCCTTGCTCGGTCTAAATTCTTTCGTTTTATGCCACTCGGTAAATAAATCGCTGTGCGCTGGCCATACCGCTCCAACCGCAGTTAGTTCACGACATTATCCGCCCTTCCTTGTATTTAAAACACTCTAGTGGAAGAATGTTTAAGGTAGGCGCGCTTGCCTTCATGGCGCTCGCCATGATGATCCAGCCGTCGCAGGCTGCCAGTGATATTTGTGAGTCCGGTACGTGTCTCGCAGGTGGCGGAATCAAATGTGAACTCAAGAGTGGAAACTGTCCCCCTTGCGTATACAAACAGAGCAGCGTGTTCGTGTGCTACTCCAAGAACAATGGTAAGTGCCCGTTCGATGACCCTGTCGCCGACTGTAGCGAAGATTCGTCGGAGACACCTTCCAAAACTACCTCATCCAAGACGTCCGACTCTTCCTCTGAGAAGGAGACGGGATCACTTGACGATGGCTCATCCTCCGAGGATGCCAAGAAGCCCTCCATTCCGTCTAAAAAAAAGGATTCATCGTCCTCGTCTGAAAAGGACTCGTCGTCCTCCTCCACTGGAAAGAAAGACTCCTCTTCCTCTAAGGGCTCTAGCCCCACAAAGAAAGACTCGGACGAAGGCTCCGACGTCTCGGACGATAGCGCTTCTGCCGAAAAGCCGACGGAACCGCCAGCAACGACGGAAGCTCCGGCCACGACCAGTCCATCCCCGACGACGACGGCTCCACCACCAGCGGAGGACGATACGCCATCTCCAACCACCACCGCTCCAGCAACATCTACGGACGATGCTTCTGCATGGGCTTCCCCTACCAGCAGCAGCACCAACTATGGTGATGATGGATCCAGCGAGTCATCTTCCGGTAGCAACAAGATGGTCACGAACGGCGAAGCCAAGTCATCGGAAACGCCTGCTTACTTGAACATTGTTGTTATTGCTGCAGCAGTTTGTGCTGTCCTTCTCGTTGCCTTGTTCATCGGATACCGTGTCAAGAAGCGTCGAGAGGATGAAGACTCGCTCGACATGAAGACGCCCAACTCTCCTCGTAACCCTGCCATGGCGACGAACAACTATGGTCAAAAGGATGCTGGCTATTTGCACGATGCTACCCCGAGTGTCGCCAGCACGGCACAGTCAAACACTGATTACCAATCGAACCAATACGGTGGCTATGACACGAACGCGTACAATGGCTACGGAGCAAATGTCCAGGGAGCATCTAACGGAGCTCCGCAGCCGCAACAGAACTCCATGCTAGGATATCCAGACACTCGTCCCCAGAACTCGGTTTCCACAAACAATCTGAACTCGACGGTTGTCGAGTTTGATGGCGACCGGATGACCAATATCGTCTACAATGGATCCGATGGCGACCAGTACCATAATGACTACTACAGCCAACCTGCCCAGACGAGCCAACAGTACGGTGGCAACATGGCTCCTGCCCCAGCCGCGACGGGTGGACAGCAGGCATTTGTGGATGAGGACATTGATGGCCGATACTCGACCTTTGCCGCGAACGAGTACGCGCGTCATGACAGTCGCGCGTCTCAGAACCCACGTATGGATGAAGGCATGAGCTTCAGTGGTGACTTGGAGAGCAACGCGTCAGTGCAGAGCATGTCGGTGCTTCAGAGTGGGGACTTGACAGGCACATCTGCGAGCACGAATCAGAGCGAATTTGACATCATCGATCCCAAGGCCTATGACGGTCCGAACGGCCAGCGCGAGACGGAGGACATGATCGGATCCCACCAGGGCATCCGCCAGTTTTCGACCGTCAGCATGTCCGAGTCGGAGATGTCGATCAATGAATACGACGACCATCAGCGATACTCGAAAGAGTTGGAACTGTAAGACGTTCAATTGCATGACATCACGTAGAAAGACAAGTTTTTTCCTGTTTGGTTTGGTGCACTTGGGAGCACAATACACACGAGAATCTCAGTTTTGATTGACAAGAATATCGATTGCGTTGCACTTGATTTCGTTTTATCTTGAACGTAGGAAGAGTAGAGTCGAATTTGGATTATGGACGAGTAAGAGGTGGTCGATGGTCTCGATTGGGAGTAGCATGATGGACAGTTAATAGGGTCGGAAGGAAGCACGACTTAATGTGATTGCTGACAAAATCAAGTACGTTGGTAGTGATTTGCACTTGAAGTGATGTGTGAGAGGATGTTTGTTCTGATGATACAGTGGGTTCAAGTGCACAGCGAATTTTAATCCTGCATTTAAGCTTGTGGTGGTACGGAAGCACAGGTTCGATACTTGATCGTCGACGTACATGCCAGAAACTAGTATACGAAAAAGATCCCATGAAAGACATTATATGAGCTTTAAACACTGTTGAGTTAGAGAGCAGCCTTGCATGCAATCTACGGATACACTACTGTCCACCTAAGCAGATAAAAACAAGACCAAAGGTGCTTGTATCCAGTGTACAACTGCGTCGACGTATCCATGAATGGCTCCACCAAAGGCATTTACAACTCGTCAAACTATCCATTGCGCTTTAGAAGTGGAAACAAAATACTCGGTCACACGGTGATCTTTACGAAGCTCAGAATTCTGGTATCTCGGAGTTCCAATTTGCATTTGACATGCCCTCGTAACAATCGTGGTATGAGAGCACTTCATTCCATGTTTCCATACACCGAGATAAAAGTTATCCATTTTTATAAGCAAGAGAGAAGCAACGCCAAGTGGACGCTTTTTATTGTCGATGGAGAACCCATCAAAATCTCCGTCGCCCGATGCAACCCATCGTCGGCTGCGATTTAGAACAAGTAGCTTTCGCGATTTACAATCGGGCTACCACCTGCACCTAGATAACGGATTAATGGTTGCAATCGTCATTCAGGTGTCGCACTCACCCCAGCCACGGAGACGACTACTGGGACTCGTAGGGAAGACCATTTCGATGAGATGTAACGCATATCTAACCTGTGTCTATGGTCGTAGCTAATGGACTTTTCCAGAGCTAAACAGGCTCTTCACACAAGGAAGTTTCTACAGTTACCATTGGATTTGCCAATGGATACTTCCTACTCCCACTGTGATCATGCAGTGCACCTGGAAGAATCATGAACTCGATCTGAGACTTGATATGCCACTAGACAAAGGTCGCTAATTGCGTCAGCAGCTACTACTAACTCGATACACCGCCTTCCTCTCCTGCAAACAGTTACATAGCACGGTGAGGATCTACACCATCACAAACGACCGAATCCCACCTACGTACTGTACCACGCGCGAGGCTAGGTGGAGACACTGCCTCTCATCTAGATATAGAACACTTTTAAAAATTCAACCGCTCTTCCTTCCATCTTCGACCTCGTATCTCCAACACATAAAAACTTCCAACCCAGATTATACTCGCCACGTCCATCCGCTGCAGCGTGTTGGAAAAGTCGTTCGTACTCATTTGTACTCTCTTGGTACAAGTAGCAAGTGGATTCTTCCTACCATCTGCTATCGACTCCCGAGTTAGGTGACGACTCGATCTACTTGCATAATTTTATAGGCTTCCACTAGCGCACACGTCCTCGGGTGCTTCATTCCGTCATCCGAGCGAGCATGGAGAACGGTCGCAACGTACAAACGCACTTCGTACGGTACGAATCGGATGGCAGTCGACCCCAACTCGACCAGTCGCTCTCGAGCACGAGCACGAGGTCGGACGTCCCGATTGACGTGATTCAGCACCAGACAAACCTCATCTCGGCCGACGCTTCTATACAGAGACAGACCCATGGTGGGCGAGACCAAACGCCTCGTACCGTACCTCTCGGACTGGGCAAGAAAGACACTAGTTCGATGCGAGAAGAGCTCCTAGGAAAAGAGCCGCCCATACCTCGTTACTTTCTTAGCTACGCTGCCTATAAAAACTCCTTCTTTGCCAAACGACTGCTTCGACTCGCCTTCTGGCTCGCACTCGTCATGGTGGCCGGCGTACTCGTCTACTATACGGTCCAAGTCGAAGGCGTTGGACTGAGGAAGGACGGTCTAGATGGCTTCGTACTGGACAACCCGTCCGACGTATACACCTTCCGAGCGAGTGCATGTGCCAATATGATCGGCTTCTCGGCTCTCGTCTATCACTCGATCCCGCTAGTCATTCTCCTCGCTCTGCCTGCATCCGGCCTACGTGCGCTGGAACCGTTTAAGCGCACACAGCTAGTCGACCCAACCGGCAATCGACACAAGATCAAACGCACGCTCTTTTTCCAGGCATGTGAAGTCTTCGCCGCGATCACATGCACGTACCTCGTTCTCATCGCTGTCTTCTTCTTCTACATGTTCTTCAACGGCGGCGCCTTCCACTGCGACAACGCGTCCGTCTTTATCTTCGCCATCGTCGCCGTCCTGTGCTACTTTAGCGTCTTTGCAGAGCTCGTCCTCTTTGCTCGTTTCCGAGAGCATGTAAAAATGCAGCTAGGTGCGTTTCAAGAAGGAGACCAGACGGGAGACGTCCGGCATCACGTTATGGACCGAGGCGTCGATCCGTTGCTGAGCAAAGGAGATGTCCTGCGGCAGACGATCCGGAAGAAACTCTACAGCGCCACGAGACTAGGAGACTTGCGGGAGATGCAAAAGGCGTTGGATCTAGCGCACACCAGTGGATTGGACACGAGAGGCTTCCCATCGACATGGTACGCCGAGCCGAAGCTGTACTTTGGCATCGTCGGAGCTTCCAAGAAGAATCCAATGCATGTAGCTGCCTATCAGGGCAACATCGAGGCCATGGAACTACTCTTGTCGAGAGGATTCCGTGTCGACGCACTAGACAAGTTCTCTCGCATGCGCTTTAGTACAGGCGATTTGTTCTGGAGCTTTGCCAACTGCTTCGTCTCGCGTCCTGGAGATGACGATGAGGACATGGCAGGCGCATCCACCTTTAAGACGACGCTCGTCTCGCCTTTGCACTGTGCCGTCGCCACGGGACAGCTCAAGGCTGCCGAGTGGCTGCTCGACCATGGAGCAGAGGTGGACCCACGCGCTCGATCGAATAAGCGCAACGAACGCGTGCCGCCTTTGTTTATGGCAGAGCACCCAGAGGTCGTCCGTCTCCTCTTGCATCGAGGCGCCAAGCACCTTGTGATCCCAGATCCAGGACATGAAAACACTCTGTCCGCACTCCAGCTAGCGTACCTCCGAGGCAACTATGCCGTCGCACGGGAGCTAGAAGAGTGGGGAGGAGATGTTGCGCTCACTCCTTTCCACGCTGCAAGTGCCGATAACGACGTGTCTGGCGTCCGCAAGTTTTTGCGTCGAAAGACGAACGTGAACTGTCTTGGAGAGCACGGTTACGTCGGTATGAATCGCCGGACGCCTCTGCATTGGGGCGTCATCGGCGGTGCATTCGAAAGCGTTGAGCTGCTGTTGGAAGCAGGTGCAGACGTTGACTTCCAGGACATGCGAGGGCGGACGCCAGTGCACTGGGCAGCACGTTTGAATCGCGCCGACATTCTCCAGGTCTTGATCTCGAAAGGGGGGCGAGTCGACTTGCCGGACGCAGACAAGATGACTCCAGTCGTGTGTGCTGCTTACTGTTCCGACGCGAGCGACAAGCTCCTGTCGCTCCTTGTCCAAGCAGGTGCAGACGTGAACTACCAGATGCCGCAGACGGGAGACACGGCATTGCACATTGCTGTTCGCAACGAGAACGAAGGTGCCGCCAAGGCTGTCCTGGCTTGTGGAGGTGACCTCATGCGGATGAACCAGGAGGGAGAACGGCCGTTAGACTGTACAAGCAACACGCGACTGCTGTTTGAAGTGAAAAAGGCGGCGGGGCAGCGAGATGTCATGATCAGCTACACGCACTCACACGCCGAGTTTGCGTGCAAGCTGCGGAGGAGCTTGGAGAATGCGAACGTCACGACGTGGCTGGACTTGATGGATCCGAGTGGTATCGGTGGTGGTGCCGTGTGGAGAGAGGAGATCGCGAGAGGTGTCTCCAGTGCTGCAGTCGTCCTGTGCATTCTGACAGAGGACTACACCAAGTCGGACTGGTGTCTCAAGGAACTTGCGCTCGCCAAGCAAGTCGGTACGCCTATCCTAGCTGTCTCGACGGAGCACGCGCGTTTAAATGAAGACCTGCAAGTGTACTTGTACACTCGCCAGATCATTCCTTTCGAAAGTGCCATCACGAACGTGCTCAAGGAAGGACGCAAGGTCGAGTACGAGTACGATGGAGATGCGTATCAGTCTCAGTTCCGACTGCTCTTGGACGGAGTGCGAGACGAGGTGGAGAAAAGCAGAAGCACGAAACGTCGAGGGAAGATGCATAAAGGCTCTTCAACGTCGATTCCGCAAGTGAAGGGCTTTGCCAAGCTCTTCCACTCTTTTTCCGTCGGAGAAGACGGGAATAATAAATCCTTCGTCTTTCTTAGTCATGGCGACTATCACGTCGACTTTGTATCGCAAGTGTATGATGAGCTGAGGCAAAATAACGTCCTTTGCTTTGGCGATCGGAGTCGGACCGGGGAAGAGAGCTTTGAGGACCGGATTCGAGCAGCCAAGGAAGCGATTACGCACTGTAGTGCCTTCCTCGTTCTCATCTCAAAGAACACTCAAGGCAGTGAGCTCGTGCGAGACCAACTTGCGTTTGCAGAAGATAAGGGGAAACCGATCTTCCCACTCGTGCTGAACGACATGGAGATCGGATTGGACAAGAGTTACACGCTGGCGAGGTCGGAGCTGTACCACTTCTTACGAGGAGGTGCAGGCTTTGCGTCTAGTTTCAATAAGCTTATGACGGACTTGAAGCGCGTCGCGGGACCTAGCGTGAACCATGTCGAGGTGCCTGTTGCTGTATCGACAGAGGAAGAGCGACGAGAGGATAATGACTCGACGTTTGTATCCTTCCTAGTGTCGAATGCAGATGACAAGATTGACGAGCAGACAGAAGCTGAGATTGGGGAAGACGGAAAGGTGTACTGCACGATAAAGGAAGAGGATGGGCCGACGGAGAGGAGGTCGACAAGGAATTTAGAATCGCTCGTGCATTACCAGAACGAAGACGGGTCTTTTCAGCTCGATATGACTGATACGCATGTACGCATGTGATAACCTCGAAGTGGAAAGAGTACGCGTTATAAAGTTGACATACATAGATTTATTTTCAATGCATAACTCTGGTTGAAATTACTTGCTTCTCTTTTTGAATCGTACCAATGTGACTACGTTCATCTAATTCGGTCAGTCTTGTACGAGTGGTGGTTTCGATGAGCTTTAGGTAAAGTTGGCGCTCAGAACTACATTTGGCTAGAGATCACGTTGGGAAGGCAACTTTTGTAGAAGGAAGATGTGTATATACTCAAAATTATGACTAGTAATGATGTGGGGGTACTCAAAGTTTCCACTGTTTTTGCCTGAACCTTTGAACCATCAGATTGACTAAAGCTGGAACAACGTGAATGCTTCAAGCTTCAAAGAAGACAATCGGATGATTGTTTTGGAAGTTAAAGCTCCCTAATGCATCTCTTTGCAGCTTGTTGCTCTTTCTGCGCAACCACTTTTACGCCAGTGTGTCTCTTACATACAACTACATTCACGCTGTGATTTATCCTTGGTCTGAGCTGCACCGGCTTTACCTCGGGATGCTATGGTCTCGTCGTTGCTCTTGACAGCTTCCTTTTCGTCTTTATCGTTTCTGTCGTGGCTTCCCGCGTTAAACTTGCCAGGTTGATTCTCCTTGCGTCCTTCCGCTTTCTTCTTTTCGCCGGCGATATCGTGTTGTTCGCCACGCCTCTTTCGGTCTCTGGCCTTTCGAAAAGCTTGGTCCCGGGCGTAGTTGATAGTGGAGATATCAGGCTTCATCTCTAAGCTAGTTGTATGCTGTAGACTGCAGGTCGCTTGGTTAGTGGCTATCCGAATCGGAAATGAACTCCACGTTACCACGGGTAGTCAATGAATCGACCCAAGATCTGCTATGACAAGGGCTTCTCATTCTCGTGTTTAGATGCTTCCGGCACACACACTGTAATCTAAGTATTTTGATTGTCTTGTACGTTTGGCACCGCCGACTACCGAATTGATTGGCGACAGGAGACTTATCCGTGAAGAAGTTTCCAAGATACATTCCGTGCGGCAGACTTCAACACAACGATGTGACGAGCAGCGGTTGTATCTATGTGAGTGTTGGTCCTACTCCATGCTACATGGAATGGTTGTAGAGCGACTGAAACTTGCTTTGCTTTGGATGCCCAAGAGAGTACTAGAGGATGCGCTACAGCCATTTTATGAGCAGAGCATCACACAGGCATGCATTCTGTCGAACACACGCAAGTTTCGAACTATTTACTTGGATCAATAGACACCTGCTAAGTCATTAGACGTGGACTGGACAGGGATTACAATCATTTTGTTATTATGATAAACATTCGTTCTGCAGACCACAGATACACAGGACGCTTCAATTTCCAACTAGCTTTCAACAGCACGAGTCGCCTTTAAACACACTACCCAGCACGATGCACGCCAGTATGTTTGCCAATCCAAGTCGCCATCATTTCTTTATGAAAGCCAAGATTGAAAAGCAGCAACATGAGCACTCTGCCCGGCTCAGTTACATGAAGCTAGAGACGACATTCCTGGCAGAAGATGAACATGAAGATACAGAAGTCACCCAAGATGAAAGTGCGGAATTTTCAACGAAGGAACATGAGCGACGTGCCAAGGCCGAGCGATGGTGGCTCGTCCTGAGCAAAGCCTTAGCCCATGCACATGCAAGGCTTCACTAAGCTGTGTTTATTACCATCCTGTGACCAGAATCCAATGCCTTGCTTCCGACGGTATGGCTTGCAACGGATTCCATGGATGTAGCAGTGAGCTCACATTTCAATCTAAAAGCGAAAACCGAGGCATCATACATAAACGCCTTAAATAAACTACATATCTTGAACATTCAGGTATTTCCAGATTGGCTATTAAATCTGTTATCTTGTTGTTGGTACTCGCCGTACCATGAGCCTCTGCAGTGCTCTCTTGCAAGTAGTCTGCATACAGTTAAAACGCTGTTAAAGTGATCTTTTTTTTATAGTTAAACGAACGTCACGTCGTAGCATGCTTCTAGGCACCTCTTGCCACCTTATGAATTGAAAGAACAAATACATTCTGCACCATTGCTTCGCTTATATGAGCTCTTACATGTACTACCAACACAAAGATACCGCTTCAGTATTAGCATCAGTATCTGGCCCAAGTTTCCACTTCCCATTTTTATGCATAGATAAGCGTTCATTCCAAACAAAACTATGAAATATATTCTTTTCAAATTCAAAATGAACAGGTCGGCTCCATGTATTATGTCCCATACCAAAAAGTCTAAAGCATGCACTTCTTACCCCATTACCACAAATGAAATCGACCCGTTGGAATGCAATCGCAGCAACACTCTTCGCTTACAGTGTTGCTATGATATCCCCACTTGAGGTACGATCTTCAAACTTTTTATCTGAATTCTTGTGGTTTGTGGGGTCTCCGGATTTGGGAGATGACTCAGCTTCTTCAAATGACAGAGTGACGGCATTCTCTGTGTTATCCGATTTGACATCCGATACTGAGCTGGAAGCTAGAGCAAGACTATCAATAGTTAACTCTGCTGAAGTTCCTATCGATGCTTTCAAGTCCTTGCGAATGCATACATCTGCACTAACACGACGCGCAGCAAGGACGCATCCCTTACAAAATGAAACACTCTTAGCCTTCAGCGCATCTCGGTCGAGATGAAGAATAATACGACGACGCACTTTGCAATGGCCACAAAGCTGCTGGCGACATAGAATGCAAATGCCATGACTGATCCAAGACTTTCCAGATCCACAGCGGCCAGCACAGTCCTGCTTTGAGGGTTCGTTTCGTGAAGACTTGTTCTGGAAAGATTTTTGCATCATCCAGTGAAGCTTTCTGGATATACCAGCCTCGCCGACTAGCGCTGACGTTGCAAGAAACATGCTAACAGCTTTGGAGGATGCTATTTCCGGAAGAGATCCCATTGTAGCCATATATCCAGTATGGTACAGCTCGACAAAGTTGGCATCCAACTGGCGTCGGAGGTAGCAGAACGAGCCCTTTGCTCGGACGACTCCGTTGTTTGTCAAAGTCTCACGGATATCCACCGAATGTGCGATAAAGTAGCCAATCTGTTCACCATCTTTTCCCTCCGTCATTCCCATTCTAAAGATCATGACGATATCCCTCACGTCGACGAATGGAATGATGGTGTTGCCCATGAGCAAGCGTATGATAAAACAGCTTTGGTACGGCTTCTCAAGAGTTGGCTCTTCTAGGGTACACAAAATCTTCGTATGCACCAAGTTGTCTCCAACAAACATGGCTCGCGCGTGCCAGTCCGCGGGCTGGCATGTCAGATCTCCATATTGAAAATCACCTACCGTTCCTGGCACTTTACCGACGATGAGGAATTTAGGAACCGATTGATTCGGATCAGTCACTGAATAACCACCGCGTGGTGTCTTGATCATGCGAGGAGACTCACGAATGGCTCTTCGATCTTGGTACATTTGCCAGTGATCAACTCGCTGGACAGGTTTCCAATACGCAGTGTCCACATTTCGATTTCTTTTCTCTCGAAATTCTTCGAAATCTGAAATGGTTTGTTGTAAAATCTCGTCGGCCATTTCCTTCAGCACCGCCTCGGACTCTGGTCGCAGCGCAATGCTCGATGGGCCGTCGGCTAAATACTTTTGCATTGGCGATTTCTTGAGTTATAAGGACGCTCTTTAGTCAAACGAAAGTTGTGAAATGGTTGTGAGACCGAGCTTGGATGAAGAAAAAACCCAACAACATTCATCAAATCCGATCAGGTTTTCTTCCTGGTAAGTCATCGTCTTCTTGTCCGACCAGTTTTACATATTTCTAAGAAGGGGCTAGCTCACCAATGTTAACAACATAGAATGGCGCCTGTCATTACTCGCACGAACATGGCAAAACTCAATTCGACACACTTTAGCGCGCGGATCAAAAGATTGCTATTCAATAGATGAAAAACCGTAGCGAAACGGATGTAGCCAGTTTTGGCGCCGCCATCAGAACTTGGCGAATAGACCGCGATTTGTGCGAGGCTCATTTTGTCTATTGACTATAAACTAGGCCTACAGTGTGGACGCCTGAATGTGAATGGCGTGATGAAGTAGCATACGTGGGGGCCTTGAGAGACCATGTTTATTAGCTGAAATGATGGCACCATAGTGCATAAAAAATGCAGATATTGATGCAGGACGGATCCTTTTGTACACGATCGACGTTGCATGCCTGACGTGGGTGTATGGCACTAGGTGTAAGCAGAAGACGAATGAATATAGTGGTCTAGACGAGATCCGTATCTATCGAGGTCTCAGTGAACTACATCAGGCTGTATGAAGACAAATTTCGCTTAGCTATGGAAATGGCCCAACGGAACCGAAGCAGTGCATACGATAGTGAAGATAATACTGGGTCGCCTTTCTTTGTCATTTTGGATAGAGTGCGAGCATGGTTGGGGTGTTTGATTTTTAATTGGTCCAGAGCCACCTCCGATGCCATCTTATCTTTGCTGCCAATCACTATATCGGATAGGTGAGTGTGTCACTGTACACCTCGTATCTGGCTCTTGCTTTTATGCTTCGCTACTGCTCGTCCAGCGCCAACTAAAATAGATCTGGACGTATGAAATCCATAGACACGTGACAAGCATACTATCGCTGCTCGTCCAGTTTTAGTGATGACTTGCTAGATTACTGACGGGTTAACTATAAAAAGATGCGATGTCGTCGGAGCTATCCTCTAACATACGGAGCTATTCACGCACATGGCTTCCAACAGCTGATACTAGAAGATCGACATTCCCACGATTACCGCATGACCAGATTCTCAATGGGTGAATAGTGCACCGAGATTTGGAAAAGCGCACGCAGAAATTGTTCGGGATATCTAGAACTGGAGTGATGTAGACATCGTCGAAAAGTATGTCGCATTTCCATTGCTAGTGGATTACCACAAATCTTTATTATTGCAAGTTTGGCGCGAAATTCAAAAGGATAGTACGCGTTAACCAAAGCATCTCATTTCGCTGTCTTAAAAGCGTGCCGGAGATAATAAGGATGTAAAATGCAACGTCTCCCACCGGATTATGCTGTCATCGCTAAATGCATAAACATTGGATTGATCGATTAGGCCGCAGCAGCCACATCTGACGTTTCATATCGTTATGCTTGCTTATTCCAATGGAGACTTCAAACTTGGCAGCTGCATCAACGATAGCGCTTCAACTTCTAGCATACCAGCTGGCTGCAAGACATGCATGACGCTTATCGACGGCATCATCTACTCATCATGATTAAAGATTACTGTTTTCTATGAAGATCACTATCGCTGAAATTATGCCTATGCATGTCAAGTTTTCTAGATCTTTCTCCTATAAAGCGACTGCAAGACACATATCGAATTTGTTCAAAACTTTGATTTTTCACCAATGTTACGCATTCTTCACAACTCAGGTTTCGCAAGTGCCATCTAGTAATACCTAGGAGTGGCCATCGGTGAAGGCGCTGTCTCAGGCACAGCGTTCATTTGCTCCAATGAAGGAGTAGAGGCGTTGTTCAAGGCGCCGGACAGAGTCGAATAGATCTGCGATTGACCTTGGCTGACAAAGTACCCGTTGTTCCACAGCAACTTGAAGTGCTCTGGGAAGAACTGTCCTGCACCGGGTCCAATCATACTGTCTGCGCTTTGACCATTGCACTCGCCGTCACTTTCACCCGGAATCTTGCCATAGAAGAGGAAATCGATGTGTTCAATTCCAGTGTTGGAAGTGGGTGGACGACCGATGCCACCAAAGTTGGCATTGCACCATTCAGTACTGGTTGGGTTGTCATTGAAATTCCGGGAGGAGTCTACAATGCAGCCAACACTGTTTCCGTTTCCACCAGCTTTCGCGTAGGACGCCTTAAAGTTCGCGCAATAGGCTGACATCTCCGCATTCGGACGGTAGTTGGACGTGTTCAGCGTGACACCTTTCACTTTGCCGTTGGAAGCGTCTGATAGCTTCTTGACAACCTTCGCGACGCGGTCTGTTTGGTCGTTTCCTGTAAGTGTCCAGTATCCGACATCCGTGTAAATGTCGGCGTTCGGGTTGGACGCCAAGAGCTCGATACCGGCGGCCATGTTTTCTTCGTAGTTGTTCTGTTGTGCGCACGGCGCGTCAGCAAGCAACCCAACTGCATCAGGTTCGAAAACGTACAAAACCGGTCGGTTTCCGACAGCGTCCACTAGCTGGCGAATGTAATTCAAGTAGTCTCCCTTGTTTTGGTTGCTGCCGTTGTTCGAGAAGCTAGCATCACAATCCTTGTTCGGTAGTCCGTAGACGATAATAGTGACTCGCTGAGATGTATCGTAGCATCCACTGATGAGCTCGTGGACAACGGACGTGTAGTCACCGTCATCAGTGTACCATGTCGCAATACCTTGCGAAGCAACGGCTTTCAGAGCCTCAGCCATTTCTGGGTGTTGGGACATCGCTTCGGTGTACGATCTTGGCGTGACAGAGCAAAAGGATTGACCAGAAACAACAGACAGACCCAGGGCAGCCATGGCGATTAATGCAGTCTTGAACTCTCGTAGCATAGTTCGGTTGGATGAAGGTTTTCAGATGTACTTGGTGCAGCGCAAATTGGAGAATGAGATTGACATGAAGTCTTGGTGAGCTCCGAAGTCTCAAAGAGGAGCGATGTCGACACGAGTTGCATTAAAGTAGTACAGTCGTCAGCATCGCTCCCTGAAGTCTGATCCCATATTGCTTTGAGGCAGCTTCTCTATAAGCCGTGCGGGAAGATGGTCATTCCGACGCGCAATTTACTATACTTCATTCGAAGGTTAAGACTTCCACTCGCTTGGTGCATTGTCCACTCAAATACTCATGGATCATCTTCAATCTTACATTCGTATTCGCCTTGAACGTTCCTGTCTAAGATCGACCTTAATCCCACATCAACGTAGTTGATGTCAATTCCGATAATCCAGCTGTCTGCGTCACCGTGATTGAACCCGTTACCGAGAATCCAGCTGTCGCTAATAGGTACATTGCATCGTAGCTAGTTGGGCATTTGGGCACTAGAGGGAGCTTTGAGAGCTCTGTCTCGTGCAAGTGCTTAAAAATTGAACCGATGATAGAGTAAGAACATTTGGATATCAACCATGCTACTTCGTCAATATTTTGATTGTACAGATTTCGGCAGCAAGTGACAAGATGAGAGTAACGTGTTATATGCGCGCTCAGTAATATAGTTGGTGCTGTTGAATTCCCCAGCGCCAAGTACACGGCTACCTCTATTGCAAAGTTAGTGAATGGGTCATGCCATTCAGCTATCTATTTTCAGCGTGTAGCATTAGGAGACGACATCCAGTGACTGTCTTCAAGCAGGAGTATGTCTCGTTTGCTGTGTGCAGATCGTCAGATCCATTTTTAGCGAAGCGTTTGGAAAATATTCATCGTTCACAGCCCAGCTAAATGCATTTCCACACTATATGCCTTCGTAGAAATTTAGCTTGATTTGCCTGCATGTGAAGATAGCTCTAAGCAAATAATTTAGAGAATGGATGGTATGGGTAAGCATCTTACCGGACTTCATCTAGGTCAGAAGCCGCGGACGGAATTCTCGTTGCATAGACTTGGAGTTGCTGATTGCGTTGACTGATCGAGTCTCTGAGCTAAAGCGGGAATAAAGCGGGCTTGCGTACAAATTACGGATACTCGAGAAGGCAACAGCTTCCATCAAACGCAAGATCAACGCTGTAGTACGGAGTTGCGCTCATAAAATGATTAAGTGACGTATCCTCGGTGCCGGGTTACCACGTTTTAGTAATCAAAGTGACTTGTGCAATGCCATCGCATTAAAGAGTGCCATATATCCGATTCAGATACCAGCCTTGAGGGTAGTTGAGCATGATATTTTCCTATCGGAGTGGAATATTTAGCTTTAGTTTTGGAAAGAAGCGTCAAATGCTACCAAATGATAGTTCAGCTCTGAAAGTCAACTTGTCTTTAGTCGTCGGTGTGCATGCCTTCCTTGTGTCGATTTTTTTAGACGCAGGTACCTGTTCTTCCTACGCAGCACGCGCATCCATTCCCATGCCGCTCCTAGACGCTGGAATGTCATCAGGTAACTCACTGCAAACCATCTTGAGTGCTATGTGTATGTGCGGGCTGCTAGTTTCTTCGGATACGAATGGATTGTATTACCGGTAATCTAGTGATAGGTACCGCTTCGTACTTCTACTTCAGTAATTAGGACCCCAATTTGGTCATTTATTTCATATGTGCTCCTGCTCTGTCATTTACTTCTTGCTATGAACACAATGTTTCAGCAAAGTACCAAGGTTGCAAGAAAGTTGTACGTAGCAAAAAACTTTCATGAACTCGGACCAAGAAAACAACAAGAGACACACAAAATGGTACGATCCTGCTATGGGCCTCATGTTCTGCATCCGACTCACTCATTATCTCTCCACGAAACCACCTTGTATACGCAATAGCTCTTTTACTCCTTTTTCAAGACTCTCGTGGGCAAAGAAGTCGCTGTTGAGCTCAAGAACGATGTTGCTTTGATGGGCACGCTCCAATCCGTCGACCAGTACCTGAATGTAAAGCTTAACAACGTCTCGGTCGTCGAAGGAGAAAAGTTCCCTCAGCTGGTACACTTCCACCCATACATACTACAGTTCGACTGGCCTAACTAATTAAACAAATCGACTTGAACTTTAGATGAACATGAAAAACTGCTTCCTTCGAGGTAGTGCCATTCGGTATATTCAGCTCCCGAGAGCAGAAGTGGATACGGAACTTTTGCAAGACGCAGCGAGGCGAGAGGCGACTGCTAACAAGCAGGCGTAGGATCTTTTACACTAGAAGAATTGTCGCTGTCGATCGATGATCAGGCTTACTTCTTAAGGATAAAAATTGGACAACAGTCGCTATCATGCCAACGTCTTTCGCTACGTCTGCCCCAAATATTCATTCTAGGCTCTATATGTTTCTGACAGCTATTTCGTGTACCTTGCGTGCATGTTGCTTGATTGAAAAGTCGCCACGTACTTATATCATTCGAACGATACGCTCGATCTTTTGAAAGAAATGAGATATTTACAGAAAGAAATCAGTGATCCAAGTCAAGTAACCTCGCAGTCGTACAGTAGACGTACGTTTTACATGTAACCGCTAGCTTCTTTAGTTTAGTAATCCAGCACCTCGAATGCACTCCTCTCGTTCATTTCATTCCTACATTTCCCTCCAAGTCTCCAAGCCTCTATCTGCATCGATAATGGTCTACCGACGATTCCGACTTATTGCTGCGGCATTAATCGCTACGGAAGTACTTGCTTCAGAGTATCACGACTCTGCTTTCTGCACGCTGCCTCCCCCGACGTATGTGAAAGCAAGCAAGACGTATCCAATGCTAGCTGAGAAGTTGGATTGGCTTAACAAGTACGGGATTGCTACTTGGTATACCGACCGCGACGAAGATGGCTCTAACGAAGACACTGCTCGAAACATCCAAGAGGCATGTGACGGCAGTGATAAGAAAACTACTGTCGTCGTCTATGGTCTACCTGACAAGGATTGCCAAGCAGGTCACTCTCAAGTGGGCAGTCGGGTTACAAATGCTGACGAGTATGGCTCCTTCATCGATACGATCGTTGCTGCTACAGAAAAACAAAAGCCGATCTACATTTTCGAGCCGGACGCGATCGGGCTCTATGTGAGCAAGGATACGGACTGTGGTATTCAAGCAGACTACGTCAACAACATGATCACCGCAGTCGAGAAACTTTCTCAGAATGAGCACGCTGAAATTTATGTGGACTGCGGATACTGGACTCTGGAGGATGATGAACAGCGTCAACAGGTTGTTGAGCAATTCAAACTGCTGGCAGAAGCAGGGAGTAAAGTCAAAGGGATAACGATCAACACTTCAAACTACCGTACCAACGATGAGTTAGAGGAACTCTGCGAGAAGTTTGTGAACGACGCTGGCACCGCATATGGCTGCATTTTTGATACATCGCGTAATGGGAATGGCCCGAGTGATGACGACGAATGGTGCAACTATAAGGGAGCAGGCATCGGAGACGTGCCACAGGAGATTGGTGGTGACAACTGCCACTACAAGATGTGGATCAAGCCACAGGGAGATAGTGACTGCAAGCATGAAGGCAACGGATACGAACACCCACAATCGATTGAGAATGAGTCCAAAGGTGCAGGCGTTTTCTTCCCTGAACTCTTCCAGATTTTATGGAACGATGGATATCCTGTTCGTAATGGAGGACAAGCGCCTGTGGCAGATACGGAAATCGTCGAATATGCTTCGCCGGTCGAAACGCTAGACTACGAGACACCAGACTTTGAAGCGGAAGAAAAAGACACGCCAGAAACTACAAGTGAAAGCTATCCGACCGTATCCACTGACGAACCCATCGTCACGAAAGCATCAGAGTCAAGTGACAACTACTCTACCGTATCCACTGATGGACCAACTATCGTGGAAGCACCAGAACCGAGCCAAACCTACGCTTCAACGCCCACTTTAACCCCTCACAACTACGAACAAGAGGATACGCCAGTAGCTACCGAACAGCCAGAATACCACAAGCCGAAGAAAACGGCCAGACCTGTTGTCGAGGGAGAATACAAAAATTGCGAATTCAAATAGGAGCAACCGATAAACTTTTGAATCAAATACGACACTTTTCTACTCCATCTTCGTTGTATGACCAGTGTCCTCTAACGTTGAGATACCTTTTAATGTCTCCAACTTGCTCTTGGCGAATCCAAGCAAGCTCGGTCGTTCTTGGACTAGACGCTCAAATTCTTCAAACTGCATCCCATCTTGCCTGTTCTCTATCTTTGCCTGGATATCGTCCACTTGCGCTGCTTGCATGCCAAACAGCACTTCATTTGCACCAACCATCTGCCTCAACTCTTCCATGTCCAAGTTGCCATCGCCATTCAGGTCGAAGAGGTCAAAAGCAAACTTGATCATGCTTTCAGCACACTCTTGCCTTCCAGTATTCAAGTGCTGTAGCGCATAACACAATTCCCTGAAATCGATACTACCATCTCCATTCGTGTCTAAGACTTCTGTCAACCGAATGAGCATTTCCTTACTTTCTTCTGGAAACAGCTTCGCTAGTTCAGCAGGAGATAACTTGCCGTCAGCATCGGTATCGTGCTCTCGAAAGTACTTGACGAGAGCACCAATTTCTGCATTCCTTAACGCCGTCAAGCTCCGGATTTCTCCGACATCCGTTAAAGATACGAGATATTTGTTGGCATAGTTAATTCCCTTTGCTTGGAACAGTAACGTGACGTCTTCAAACGCGTGGTTCGTGCAGTGCATACCCTGTGCTTGCGCCATTTGTTGTCGCACATTCTCAGCAAATTGTGCCGGGTGCTGTTTTTCAAATTCAGACGGAAAGTATGGAGGCAAGCACCGGACTTCCATACGATTGTACACTTGACATAGTGTTCGGAAAAGCATACCCAAGGTATTGACACCTGGCACCCAGCTCAAGTCATGATGCTTGTTCGGGTACGTGATGACGATGGGCGAGACTGGAGATCCAGCCGTGAAAGCGCCGACTTTAAATTTTGTCAAATAATGTTGGTTCGATGTCGTTCCTTCAGGAAACAGTAAGAGAGGTGGTAACTCGTGGTTGCGAATATGGTCTTGGATGTCCTCAAGTGCCTGATGGCGGCCTTCGGGTGAAAAGCGATTGATTAGAAGAGGTGACCACAGCTGTAGTATGCGACCAAAGATCGGAAGTTCAGCCATCTCTGCTTTCATAGCGATAGATGGCGCCAGTGTCGCTGCGTAGTAGACGCCATCGAGAAAAGAGACGTGATTACTGATGATCAGCGGTTGCACTTGTTCGTGGTTAAAACGTCCGCAGAGCATTGAAAACTTCGAGGCAGCCTTGCCATGAGCTGGTCGGATCACTGGGATCCAGTAGAAGCCAATGATGAATAAGGCAAAACGGAGGAGAATGGGGACTGGAGACGAAGCCCAGACACGCCAGGTCGGGAGAGGGTTACGTCTCTTGGTTACTGGGTCAATGGGTGTGAATCCGATCAAGGAGGTGTAGCCAACGAAGCCGATGACAAGGAAATTGATCGTAAGCAATATAACTCGCCACAGAGGCACACCCAAGAGGCACATAATGGTCATTTTAATGATCTCGTAGTATGACAGAGGTGTCGTGTATAGGAAAGGGTTCTTGGTCGAGCTATTCGCTTCATCCGACTGCATTAGAGGCCGAACTTCTCCATTGCCGTTTACGGCCGAACCTCTGGAGCGCATCGTCAAAACTGAGCTGCGGCTGGATCGAAAAGTGTGGCCATTCTCTATATGCATTATCTTGCACATCGCGGTAAATGTACCGGCACAGTACCGGAGATGCAAGAAAAGAAAAGAGGGATCAGCATTTCTTGTCGGACCTTGCGTCTTGATTGAATTACATTGCTTTGAACAAGAAACGTGAGTGTGCATAAAGCATTAGGCGAAAGCTTGAGTGAGTGCATACTCGTGGCCTCGAAATTCCTGAAGTTTCACCTTCTGTACAACTTTGGTACCGTCGCAACAAATTATTTTCAGCTTTATTCGTCTTTTTAAATCATAGCTGTCGCTTGCTTAAACTCCCAAGTTTGTTCGAGTGAGGCGGTATGCGTTGATTTAGGCACACAATTGGCCATTTGCACAAGAACAACAGATCAAACTTCGGTTTCACGTTTAATTGTCAGAAGATCGTTATGTCCGACGGCTAAACATCGTCCGATCAGAAATAAAGCTCACACGAGAGACAAGCCTTTGACTCATCGACGACAGAGAGCCGTTTTATGGAGATCCTTTACAGGGAAATTCACACATGGGTCCTTTATGGAGCGTCCCTACATAGACCCTTTCAGAGGAAACTAATGTATGACAAGGCACATCACACAGCTTTGAATGGTAGTACCGTTAAGGTCTATGCTATCTCCGATCTATTTCCTACCCTAGTATCTCAGTCTGGTGGATCATAGAGATTGGATACCGCAAATACAACATAGCGCTGAAGCATTTAAACTAGCCTCACCATCATGTCAGTAGCGAACAAGTTATAATGGATTTATGGAGTATGCCAGCATAAGCAAGTACATTTGAAACCTCGAGGATGGATCATAATATCGATAGCAGTGTAAAACATTGATATACTGTCCAATAGAAACTGCTGCATACCAGACTTGAAAGCACAAAACACCAAAATGAGCACACCGAAGAGATCAGACCGCAAGAGGTCTCGAACGCAGTCCGACCAAGCTGAGAAAGGTAGTGACGATACCCAGCTCTTCCAAGCGTATGTACATACTACAAAATTTCCCTATATCTATACAGTGTCAATTTTGAGATGCATTTGTGACGTATTGCGTCCTCCTTATGATAGCATTCAAACGAACACTTTACAAGGATACTTTAGTGCTGTAAAAGTAAATGAAAAGAAATATAAGCTGATAAGCACGCATATAGACACCAGCGCTTGATGCAAGTACAAAAGGCTCCAAATAGAGAGGAGATGTCCGCATCTACAGCAAGTGACTTGGAGCTCTTGCGTTCTCATTTTCAGTTTCTTCGAGATGAGGAAGAGGATGGCAAGAAAGGGGAGCACGACTGGATTACTCGTATGAGTGTTCGATACTATCAAAAACTCTTTCGCGAGTACGCATTGGCAGACTTGTCCGAGGCTGCATCCACAGGTCGCATCGGCCTCCGATGGCGCACCGCGATGGAAGTGAAGAATGGAAAAGGTCAGTTTGTGTGCGGAAACAAGAAGTGCGGTGACAAACAAGGGCTCAATAGCTATGAAGTTCCATTCAAATATAAAGAGGAGGGCGAGGTCAAGCAATGTCTTGTCAAACTACGAGTGTGCGAGAACTGTGCTATCTTGCTGTTTACAAAGCAGGTGAACGATGAGAAAAAGAAGAAGAAAAGAAGAAAAGAGCAAGCAAATGCGCTCGAGAATGGCGAGTAAACTGTGGGTGCTTCATTATGAATGCTATATTCGTTTGTAATATGTCATACCTTCTTTAAGGCAGGACAGTTTTTACAATAGATTTATTAGCTTGAGCATTTAGTTTCTGTATGTGCTACCTAGAGGCTGCTAGTTTATAGTACAACGTTATAGCTGAAATAGGCCTCTCGCGTATCAAATTAACTTGGAGTCGCCACAAATACATCTTCGTGGCTTTTGCTGTTTCTACTTTTTGAAGAGCACTTCTCTTGTGCTACGCTAGAACCTTGTTGTGCTTACAAGAAAGCGCAACACTGCTGATACAGCGCCAAAGGATTGGTTGGGTTTGCCTTGCTTATCATCTAAGTGAAGCTCCACAAATAGTGCAAGTTGTTTGTGTAGCGTAGGTTTCCACATTTTAATATGCCGGCCTTTTATTCCTTTACTGCTATTGCTACTTGTCAAATATCGTCATCGGAATTGACTGTGGTATATAGTATGCTAAGCTGCATTAAAAAAAGAGTCATCTTTTTCAGGGCACTTTGCAAGGCGGACAAATAGAATGGACTAGATTATATTTGTGTGTAGACTCGTTCCAAATAAACTGTAAGCACTCTACCACGTATCGCTTAGTGCGATGGTATGTATGAATAGCATTCACGAGGCAACGATGGCAGTAAGAAAACATTGATGAATGATGAAAAACTAGCAGTAAATTATAAATTACTGACGAAGACATTTGCAATAGATTGTGCAAGATTATGCCGTTCCGACAATCGACTCAAAGTTCAGGATGACTGATGTTCGTATCCTTGTCTCATGAGCTCTCGGAACGACATAGAGATGCCAAGTGTCCGCCTGAGCTATGTTCGCGTTTGACGTAAACGTTTAATTTGTTAAGACCAACATGACGACCCACTTCGGAGTGGTATTCTCAAGCTTTAGCTTGTGCTAGCTTTCACGCTCCAGTGTTCCAAGTTTTAAGAAATAATAAAAGTTTAGCCTATAAGGGAAACGAGCGTGCTTATCGATGGAAGCAGCCAATATCAATAGCCGCACTTGCATGTCTCGAAATAAAATCCAACCTAACATATGGTGTATGGAGATCCTGAAATGAATCGACACGCAGGATACTGTACTTTGTAAGATACATGTGAAAAGGCTAAATTTCCAGTCCTTTAGCATCACGTGCCTCTTGCTTGACATAGGAACTCTTTCCGATTTACGCGTGAAAACTATCCCACCTATCAATGCTCATGTGTTTTCACTCACTTTTGTAGAACAAAGCAGCTAATTTGTGCGCCTCATGAGCTGGTGCGCTTGATCAACAGAATGGCCCGCGATCCATTCTCGCCACTTTAACTACGTACCGCAGGCAAAAAAATGAATAAGCCACAGATAACTGCACACGACTGCCACATTTATACCTTGACAGTACTTTTATATCATAAGCTCGCTTCACGATGAAGCATTTACAGCAAATTGTACATGATGACGAAAATTTCCTATAAATTTGCCGACCAGGCACTTCGATGTATATAATTGTCAATGATAACAAGTGAACGCAGACTAGTTGTACGCGGATAAGGCACATGTCTATAACCTTTATCTCAAACTGATCTCACTGAAGCTCCGATATGCGAATTGCAATATCAAATTTGTTAAAAACATGACCCAAAGCATTTACTACACCAATTGCAATCGAATCTTATTTTCCATTTATAGACTGGAAGACATCTTAAGAATACACCACGTTCCAATAGATACGGTCAAATTAATGTAGGCTGGCAAGAAAGATTTTCGCAGATAGACGCAAACCCATGCTGACGCTATCAAAATTGAAGTTGACGCCGAGTACAACGTCACGATGTAGCCACTTTTACGAAAAAAACGATACGTAAACGAGAGTGGGCTCAAAGCCATCAGTCTCATTTGCGAAAAAGTTATCTACATCGCAAGTTCTACAAGCATGGTCGTCGACGAAAAGATTTGGAAGTCCTGGGACGAGCACAAGAGTGTTGAGGTTGGCAATGGAATTAACCTCCATTACGTCGAAGTAGGCCCGAAGGATGCGCAGCCGGTCGTCCTGGTCCACGGTTGGCCCGATTTCTGGTTCGGCTGGCGTCACCAGATCCAGGCATTGTCCCCGCTCTACCGGCTCATCGTGCCGGACCTGCGTGGCTTTGGTCAGAGCTCCAAGCCTCTCGGAG
>JAADVB010000112.1:0-56549 GCA_023334545.1 Salisapilia sapeloensis | reverse complement strand
GATACAGCACATCAGCTGCCGGGATGAAGTGCATTTTGAAACTCGTCGCGCTCACTAAGGTGGTCACGACGATCTGGAGCTCTGGGCATTCAAACCTATCGATAAAGATCGCAGAAATGCTCGTTTGGTGCTTTCTTGTTTTATCGTTCATTTTATTGAGTAGACCTGATTTTTGGTCGCGATAACTAAAGAATATAGTTTTGTCTGGAGACGTTGGATGGGATTCACGTTTGCATGCCGAGGAGTTCTAGTGCTTTGGTGAGGCTTATACCGTCCCTACCGTATCGGTGTTGTAAAAGAATAACTCAATTACGCCCAAAAAATTCTCGATAGGTACAAAGCCGCTATCTGAACGCGCCTGGTCCAGAAGCCACCACTCTTCGACTTGGCGTGTATATTGACCTCTATCCGAGCCAAATACAACTCTTGTCGGACAAGTTGGGATATATTTGGAAGCAGTCTTGAATAGTGCGACTGCACTTTTTCTCAATAGAATAATCATCCAGGTAATCGGCTAGCATAATACAGCTATTTTCACACTTTGAGGTCAAATACAAACGTCTTCTTTCACCATGAACCAGAAAAAGGTAAAGGTAAAGGATGAATCCCTCTTCAGATCGCTGCTCCGTGATGGAAGAGAGTACTCGGAAAAGTCAAACCTACACTTGGCGCTTACGGAGGTAAATCTATTTTAGCTTGGCTCCGATCATACAACGTGGCTTAGCAATGTAGTATCAATTGACCAGGTGATGGTATCCATGGCATGTATGGTACGGCTTATGCATGAGTGAATCTAGCGTAAACAACAACAGGCACCGTCCATGCAGGATCTGTAGAGTCGCAGGCAGCAAGCAGCCAAATCAAGGCTCTAATTGTTCATGTTCAGAAAGGGTAGATACACGTCCAGTAAAGGAAATCGTCACTTGTCCGTGCTTCCATATTTCCACATTTCCCTGGTTCGATTTCAAGCCCTGGTCTCAAATGCATTCCTCGACTGTTCCTCGCCGTGCAAGTAGTATATAGCTACAATCATTCGTAGCTGTATACGTTAACTTCTATACACTCAATACGAGGCAATATCGCTCGTTACTGTCCTCACTCCCGCTTACGTGCACGCAATGGAAACCTGAATAGCAATAGACTACTGTATCCTTAATGAGACGATACCAAATGCGTAATTTTCAAATCCAACGGACGTTTTTAATATGAAACGATAAACAGTATTTCATAATATTAGTTTCATATCGAAGTTGCGGTACTCGAATCGCTATCAGTATGGTCGAAGAAGCCTCGAGGCAGCTCGCAGAACTAAGTCTTTCCAACACAGAGCCAGACGAAGTATCACTACTTCGACTTCAGGTAAAAGACTTGAAGACCCGTGTGCATCGTCTAGCGTCTGCACGAGCATCGGAAGATGCTGTCTTTCAACAATCCCACCGGTTCGCAAGCGCCAAGAGCGTCGAGAATGCCGTTCTTCACGCACTGTTCGATCAAGCGAGTAGTGCCAAGTACAATATCCTGTCAACGTGGCTAAGAACCGGTGTCATTCCAACACGTGATGGCTTGAAGCACTGGCAAGTGGATCCGACGGTAATCCGGAATGAACAAGGACAGAGCTTGTTGCATGTAGCAGTGGAAGTGAGTATGGCGAGAGAACCTCCAAAGGTGAAAGTATCAGAGTTCCTCATTGACAAGGCAGGCTTTGATCCAAATATTACGGATGCAGTATGTATTAAAAGAAAGGTATCTGTCGCGTAGTAGACGTTGTGACTTGGTTGTGTACTATAGTTTGGGAATACACCACTGCATGTTGCTGCAATGGCTGGTTTCTCCAAGGTATGAGGTCTTTAGACAAACATCTTTAGTAGGAGAAAGCAGTTACATGGTCGTTTGCAGGTAGTGCAGTCTTTGCTTGACCGTGGAGCAGACCCGAATTGCAAGTCGAGAGCAGGCGTCACCCCTCTATCGCTTGTACGAACGTTATCAAGACCACCAGAGCGTGTGCTTGAGATCTTAGCTCAAGTCGAGAGTACTTCTGCCGGTAATTTTCTATTTTTTGTTTGTAGTCTTTTGGACACTACATAGACATTGAACGTATAAAACTCATATGGGTACTTGTGTAGCAATGGAAGAGTCAATTCAAGTGCAAAAGGAGGTAACTATAACCATCTATATACAATCTATGAGTGTAAAAGGGAGTCACCTCTACGCTTGTCCAGAGAGCGATTGGTGTCACTGTGTTTCTTCGTCAGCTACTCCCGTATGTATCTCGAGAGCACTTGGAGTGCTATACGAACCAAGTGAATGACATGGTGAATTCTCTACTCCAATGTATGTTATCAAAAATCTTTTTGCAAATATTTATGACTGATATATCGATCGTGTAGCTACGACAGCTGACGTCGATCTCGACACAATCCTACAAGAGAAATTTCCACTCTTGTTTTCACAACAATCGACGGAACCTAGTCTTTATCAAGTGTTCTCTACTGCAAAGCTACAAGCTTCTTCTTCTGCTAAAACGGCAGTGTATGCTGAAGCGTATGCGGCTGACGTTCACCTGTACCAGAACAGTTACAACAAGCAGGACCTTCATCGTATGAACTACCAAAGCTTCTTAACCAAACTTGTACAATTCGTACAAGCGCAAGTGACTGCTATCACATCGCCACTAGCCACTTCAGAGCAGAAGCAAGTCTATTTCGCTCAGAAACCGCAAGAGCTCGATTTAATAGCAAAGAAGAGAGAAAAGTCAATGGATGAAGGTGGACGACAGAGCTGGTTGTATGCAGTCGTATTTCGCCCAGCCACTACGGTTCTCCCTGGCTCCTTTTCTATCGCTAAAGAGGGAACATCGATGCATGCTTCTACGGACGTCAGCGTTTTCCTCGCATCAAATCAACAATTGATCATCGATGGCGTCAACTACTGGGCTGTTGGATACGACAAACAGAGCCAACGAGTCCAATTAGGTACCTTCCTAGCGTAGCTTCTGTATCGTAGTGTGTAGGGTTTTGACTTTCGACTGTATACAGACCGACCATTTGAAGGAAGTGACGCAAGTGATGTCAAAGTGTATGCGAATGCAGTAGACACAACTGCTTTTCCTCCGTACATTACTACGAAGCGCATTTGGGAGCGCAAGCCTGGTAATAAATTCGAAGACCAGAACAGTAGTGAGCAAGAGTTATTCCAGGATTACCAGTTCATGGACCCTGAGAGCGACTTGGAGGTGGCGTTAAAGCTAGGACCGATGCTCTCGATGAAAGAAGCCAAGGAGATTGCTCGTGTATGGAAAGAACGAGCGTATGAACTCTTTCAAAAGCGCGAGTAAGAAGGACATTTAGTACGAGGGTGTCATGTCTTTTAAACAAAGTAACTGCATAGATGTGCATCAGAAGCTCCAGTCTGCGCATACTATTGTACTCAGCGATCCGGTCATCACCTGGTATGTGCATTATATATTATCATGAGTCTTCAATTGCTTTGCTCATGCACGTGGTTGGAGTGAAGTGCGTCGAGTCACTTAAGGTCGTTGGTCGCAATCTCGCCAAGCAAAAGTTGGGTAGACCGTCGTTTTTGAAGGAACTGAAGCCTCGTGCGCAGTTGCAAAAGCTTCAGTCGCAGTTTAAAGGATCCTTACCATGGCCTGGATCGCCTGCATCCATTGTGTTGAGTACCAAGATGGAAGTGGGTGATGGAAAGACTAGGTCGGAGACAAAGGATCCAGATTTAGAAGAAGAGTAGCGGTCTTTATAAACGTGGTGATTGGAGAGTATCCGAGTCGCACATAACCATGGGTCCTTTTCGGAGTATGTTGACTTGTATTCCTTGTCGGTGACTGTAACAAATGCAATGGTTGATAAATGTCAGTTTCAGACCATGAAGACATATATAACATTTCTTCAGAATAGCTCGGCGTTCCAATCTATTGATCCTAAACAAAAACTTATCTCGAAATGGTAAGATGAACCTCACTCTCTCTAGGCTATTTGCATAACCACAGCAGAGAGGTGACTGATCTACGATATCGCGTGCTAGCCGAACAACAAGCGCGCTCCCAGGCAGATGCAGCTTCCAGACACCGAGGCAAAGTCTTTTCGGTGAGTCATTGCTTGAATTGCTGAATATCGATACCTTGGCTGACAGGTGGGGTAACAGAAGCGACCGTCCGTCGAAGTTGCGGCAGCCTGCTATCTTCAGTACAGACTTCCAGTACAAGCGAGATTCTTCTGGACATGGCTATTCGCACAGCAGTTCGCTCGCACTTGAAGAGTCGGAACCCAAGTCATCTAGTTTTAATCAGGAAAAGCACAAGAAACGCTATTCTGAGCGTGGCTCTGCTTATCTAGTCTATGATCACAAAGTAGCTGATAAAGATGTCGCCGGCAAGAGGAATCCTGCGGAGCATCTAAGCGATACGATAAATAATCAGGTGGAAAAGCACACTAGAAGTCAAGCTACTCAGCAAGAAGTCAACAGGAAAAACTCGTGGCTAGATCTCAGTGCTACAACTTGGGAGGCGTCTTCAATGCCTGTCGGCTTCAAAGAAACCGATAACAAACTAGATTGCCCAACGACTAAATCAACACCAAGGTAACCTGAGACTATTAATTGGATTCACAAATTCTTTTGTGAGTCATACCACGCGCTCTTTACTTATGCATTTGTCGACATTTAGCTCTCGCCGCCGCTTTGCATTCGATATTGACGACATTAAAGGCGAGGAAGAAGACGAGTTTTCGCCACCAAACCGTTTTCACACTCAAAGTCCTGTACTTCACGCAAAACGGCTTCCGCCTAATGCTACGGATGCTAAGCCCGAATGTAGAGATTGTAAGCGCACGCCTGTTAAAGACTCTGTCTTTCGACTTGAGCTACAAGAGTCGATGGGAAAATCGAACGATGCCTCACATGAATTCTCTTCATCGGGAACACTCACTACCGCCGGATTTCGTATTCGCCAAAGTGGACTATCCGCACCTGTATTTGACGAGAATCAGCCGCTCTCCATACCTTCTGAGCATCCTGGAGACTATGGAAATGGGGATTCAGAAGTAAATAAAGCGACCAGGATACCTGGTAAGAGGAAGCAAGTGCTAAAGCTCGATCTTCTTGGGCGAGGAAGCAGTGGAGTGGTTCATAAAGCTTTTCACATTGGCTTACTGGCGCTTGTTGCAATTAAGGTCATGGCTGTCCATGAGAGTGAAAAGCGTCATCAACTCGTTACGGAGCTCAAGACCCTGCACCATAATTTTTATCCTGGTCCAAAGAAGTCCGCATATAAAACAAAGGCCGAATCGAGGATGATACATCAATCGAAAGCAAGCGGACAGTCGCCACATGAACGTGATATATGTTGTCCTGAAGTAGTGCGTTTATTCGATGCTTTTATGAGTCCGAATGATGGCACCGTTGCTGTCGTGTTTGAGTACATGCCAAAAGGATCGATTCAAGACGTTGTCGATGCAGGAGGAATTCAAGATGAAGTAGTACTCGCACAGATTTGTAGTGATATTTTGAAGGCACTTGCATTCCTTCATAGCAGAAGATTACTTCATCGCGATATAAAGCCATCCAACCTACTTATTCATCGCAAAGGTGTGAAGCTAGCTGACTTTGGGATTGCTAAAGAAATGTCTGGCTCAGTTACGAAAGCGACTACATTTGTCGGGACGATGTGTTATATGTCGCCTGAGCGTATAAGTGGAGAGGTGAGTGAGCATCAAACGGATACTGTCATCTTTACTTGTTTAATTTATTGAGCTTTCCTGTTGCCATATGCGATATAGGCGTATTCGTACGAGTCTGATATATGGTCATTTGGCCTTACTGTGCTCGCCTGTGCACTTGGTC
The DNA here is from genome assembly GCA_023334545.1 of Salisapilia sapeloensis. Taxonomy (NCBI): domain Eukaryota; phylum Oomycota; class Peronosporomycetes; order Peronosporales; family Salisapiliaceae; genus Salisapilia; species Salisapilia sapeloensis. The sequence goes on along the minus strand of JAADVB010000112.1, from coordinate 50,693 downwards.
GTTTCCCTTATGGCAACAAAGTCGGATACTGGGAACTTCTTGGGGCAATCCGAAATCACACGGTACATATATCGGCATGGTCGTCGCTGCTACATTACACTAAGCTGTTTCAATTTTGCTGTCGTAGCCGCCTGATATGCCATCCGGCATCTCGTCTACTTTTAAAGATTTTCTGTCCAAATGCTTGGAGCAAGATCCGGAATATCGTTGGAGCGCATCAGGACTGCAAAGTCATCCATTTCTTTCATTTCTCCACGACAAAAGCAGTCGAAAATCTTTTGAAAGCTCTTTGAAGAACATGAATAACTGTCCTGAGAGAGACGTAGATATTCAGAATCTTCAAGAGCTAGAAAATCTTGTTACTAGAACTAGTGAATACTACAAGCAAGAAGCAGAAGACCGGATCCATCAGCACCTAATGAGAGATAAAGATATCGAAGATTGGATCGAAGATCTACCCGCAAATAAAAAGGAGTATGTGCATTTTCACGATTGTCACTGTATATTTTACATTACCATTTCTTGCCGTAGAAACCTAGTGGAACTCTCTGATCAACTTTCCCTGTCGGTGGACTTTGTGCATGCCAAGTTTCAGGACGGATTGCAAAGTCTACTGCTAGCACTATCCCACGTCGAAACAAGACATGATCAACATTGAATATCGCATGCAAAAACTATCATGTTAAACTGTTTTACAAATTAGAAACTGCCTTCAAGTACGCCTTGTCGCTTGCCTACTACGTCCAAACTCACATCAGCGCGCATGCAAAGCCATCGTCCTTTTGATCCACCTTCTTTTTCGTTTCCGGCGCCCCAAACTCGAAATTTCGTCTTAAGTATCCTTTCAAATGCTCGTACTCGTCCCGGAGCAACCGCATCTCTCTCTCCACCGATCCCACTTGCTCTAAAGAAGACATGAGTCTTGTCGATGCCAGTTCTAGTCGTTGGGCGCTCTTCTCCACACGCTCTGCGGCTGCATAGGCCGACATGCCTTTGAGTGAATGACTAGTCGACTTGACTGTCTGCCAGTCTTTCTGTTCGAAGGCATTTTGGATCTGAGCCATTTTGCCTCCTACTTGACGATTATAATTCTCCAAGAACGTCATAAAGAGGGGTTCTTTGCCTCCACATTGGGACACACCCTTTGCAAAGTTGATCGGATCTCCGTCGGGAAGAACGACACTATCAAGTGGATTGACAGCAAGCATAACAGGCAACGGAGGGTCCGGCTCATTCTCTTCAATACCCTCCTTGATCTGATTCACACCCTGAGATTTGGATAGGTAAGGGAAGAACGTATGACGCCTGGAACGACTAGAGTTCTGTACCTTTATCTCTGAAGCAGGCATCGTGCTCGTGCCAACGTTGCCATGCGCATCTTTAAAAGGGAATTTGCATCCAGCAGGAAGAGATCGAGACCCGATCTGAGTCCACGATCTCGACCTGGAAAGATCTGAGTCTTGGTATTGGGACCTACTGTCACTTCCTTCGGATGAGTACAACGAGCCTGTCGTCGGAATGCCTGAAGGTTCATGCGCGATCATGAGCGTATCTCCATGCTTTGCAACTCGGCTGGGATCTTCCAGCTCGAGAGCAGAGATTGCTTTATCGATCGTTATATGCTGTTGGTACTGTGACGCTCGTTGAAGCCCAGCCGCCATTCGATCTATCAAGCCGCGCGTAGTTCTCTTCTTGCCTTTCCAAGTGTGGATGGCTTGAAGGAGAGTTGTTTGACCGATCGGCTTCACCAGGAACTCATCCATACCTGCATCCAGACACTTTTGCCGATCCCCGTGCATGGCGTAGGCAGTGAGACCTAAGACTGGCATCCTCGGAAGACCATTATCTTTTTCATACTTACGGATGGATCGTGTGGCGTTGTAGCCGTCCATGACAGGCATTTCGCAGTCCATGAGCACAAGATCGAAGCACTCGTGGTGCTTCTTATACGCTTCAAGTGCTGCCTGACCATTCGCTTCCCACCGGACGAAATGGTCTTCGCCGTTGTTGCAGAGGAAAGCACATACGATTTCCCAGTTAAAGTCATTGTCCTCCACGACAAGGACGCTTGCATGGAGATCGTCAGATACAGCTCGGTGGATGGCAGGCTTCGTGTCGGCATTCTCCGGTCGGAACAAGGATGATGTGCTCTCTTCATTGGCCACTTCCAAGTCCACGATGAAGTAAAAGTTACTACCTACAAATTTTTCGCTCTCGACGCCAATCTGTCCACCCATGAGCTCGACCAACTGCTTACAAATGGCAAGACCAAGTCCAGATCCAGTCGGGTTATCCTTCTTCATACTGTTAACTTTGAAAAAGATTTCAAAGAGATGCGCCATTTCCTCTGAGGTCATGCCGATGCCCGTATCCACCACTTCGAACAGAAATCTCTTCTTCTCTGGTGGCACATCCGTTGCTGATACCGTATGACACTTCACTGTAATACTTCCTTTCTTTGTAAACTTAATGGCGTTGGATAAAAAGTTGAGTAGAATCTGACGCAGCCTACCAACGTCTCCAATGAGTGCATGAGGAAGGTCACCTGCTTCGAGCACTAGATCAATTTTCTTTTCTTTTGCCTTGAACTTGAACAGCTCAATGACGTACGAGAGTAGATCATCTAGATGGAATGGATCATAGTTGATTTCCATGTGACCAGCTTCGATCTTGGACAAATCCAGGATATCGTTTATAAGATTCAAGAGGAGACTGCCGCTGATGTACGCCATGTCCACGTATCTCTTGCGTGTCTTTCTCTCCAACGTATCGTTTCGAATCAACTCGAGCATACCAAGCACGCCATTTAACGGTGTGCGTAACTCATGACTAAAGGAAGCGAGGAAGTTGACTCTCGCAGCCTCCATCCGTTTCTTTGCCGTGTAGTCCTGTCCGACGCCAATGACACCAACAATATTTCCACTCAAGTCCATCTTACTAGACGCGTTCACAAGCAATAAGAGCGACCGACCGCTCTTGGTATGGATCGGCAGCTCCATCTCGCCAACATCAATACCGATAAGTGCCTGTCGTAGTTGTTTCCACACTTGATCGGCTGAATCCTGCGCCACGAAGCGTTCGACGAGTGATTCTCCCACCACATCTTTCTTCGCATACCCAGTCAATTGTCCAATCTTCTGATTCCATTCATTCACACAACCAAAAGGATCGACACCAAAAATCGGAGCATTCGCACTGTCGATCAGACGGTAGTACTCGTGCTCCTGAGCAATCCTATCGGTGATATCCTGACCGATGCCCACGACGCCGACGATATTTCCATGCGGATCATTCCTTGGTGTTGCATTCAGCAAAACATCCACTCGTGTACCAGACTTGGTGATCAATGGAAAGTCAAAGTTTGCCGTTTGGATACCTTCGAGTGCCTTGGCAAACACTTGCTTCACGGCTGGTCGGTGCTTGGGCGACACAAACGTCTCGACGAGGTTCTGACCCACGACTTCTCGTGTCTTGTACTGTGTCAACTGCGCTGCTTTCTTATTCCAAATCGTCACCAGACCTTTGTCGTCCACACCAAAGATTGGAGCGTTGGCTGTATCGATAAGACGAGTGTATTCCTGCTCTTGCGCTAGTCGATCGGTAATGTCTTGTCCGATACCAACGACACCTTCCACTTCTCCATGCTGTCCAAAGCGTACGGTTGCATTCATCAAGATATTCGCTCGCCTGCCAGTCTTGGTCGTCAAGACGATCTCAACATTTGAAGCAGCAAAAGCGGATCGTTGGGCATCCGATAAGACGTCCGCGAGGATACCACGGTACGTCGGTTCGACAAAACTGTTGACAAAGTACTTGCCGATGGCCTCGACCTTGGTGTATTGCGTAATATCCGCCATCTTCTGGTTCCAAATCGTCACGAAACCATCAACGTTCACACCAAAGATAGGAGCATTGGCATTCTCAATTAGCTTCATATGCTCTTGCTCCTGTGCGATGCGGTCGGTAATATCCTGACCGATACCAACCATTCCTATCACTTGCCCATGCTCATTATACCTCGGCGTAGCGTTCAGCAGGATCTCGACCCTACGCCCTCCTTTTGTCATAAGTGGGAACTCAAAGTTAGCGGTCTCTGTGCCTTCCAACGCCTTGCTCAAGACGGACGCCACTGCTTCCTTGTAGTCATCTGTGATGAACTTATTCACGAGGTGTTCGCCCATGACATCCTCATTCGTGTACTGTGTAATCTCTGCTGCTTTGTTATTCCAGATAGTGACAAGTCCATCTTGATCGACACCGAAGATCGGAGCGTTGGCAGTATCGATGAGTCTCCTGTACTCTTGCTCTTGAGCGATTCGAGCTGTAATATCTTGTCCAATACCGACCACTCCGATAATATTCTGTCGCTCATCATATCTTGGCGTCGCATTCAATAGCACTTCAACCCTCCTTCCCCCTCTCGTGACCAACGGAAACTCAAAGTTCGCCGTCTCCTCTCCATCCAATGCGAGAGATAGAACGCCACGGACTTGTACTTTATATTCATCCGGAATGAACTCCTGGATCAAGTCTGTCCCCAACGCTTCTTCTGCAGAGTACCCTGTGACTTCAGCAGCTTTTCGATTCCAAATCGTAATGGAAAAGTCTACATCGACGCCAAAGATAGGCGCATTCGCCGTCTCGATCAAGCGAGCATATTCTTGCTCCTGCGCTTTCAAGTCTGTAAAGTCATGTCCGATGCCGACGACACCGATGATACGTCCTTTATGGTCAAACCTCGGCGTTGCGTTCAACAGGATCTTGAGCTCTCGTCCTTCTTTTGTCACAAGCGGAAACTCGAATCGCGCCGTCTCCTTTGCTTCTTCCAGTGCTTGTTGGAAGACATGCTGGACGCTTTCTTTATGTCCTTCCGGCAGGAACTCTGTCAGCTGATAGCCAATGGCTTCATCACTGTTATACTCTGTAATAGTCGTCGCTTTTCGATTCCAAATGTTGATCTTATAGTCTTTATCAACACCGACGATAGGCGCATTGGCAGTGTAGATGAGTCGACGGAGTTCTTCTTCCTGCACCACTCGTTCCGTGATGTCCTGGCCGATCCCCACAGCACCAATCACACGTCCGTGATGGTCGTATCGAGGCGTTACATTCAGAAGGATACTTATCCGCTTACCACTTCGTGTCGCGAGTGGGAACTCAAAGTTAGCCGTCGCCTGGCCTTTCACAGCTGCATCAAAGACGTTCGCGACAGCTTCACGTACACTTCCTTGCGCCAAGGTCTCGATGAGATTGCAGCCTAGCACTTCCTCCGGCGAAAACTCGGTGACTTTCGAAGCTTTCTTATTAAAAATGACGATCCGGCCTTCAATATCAATCCCAAAGATCGGAGCGTTCGCCGTGTTGATCATACTGCTATCGTTGCTCGACTGGTGCTTGACGTCTTGTCCGATCGCCATGACGCCAATGACTCGCCCGTCATCATCTACTTGTGGCGAGAGTGACAGCATGACTTCGGCGTGGCTACCGTCATTCGCAGTGAAACAGACCTCGAACTCGTCTCCAGCACGCTGCGTGTCAACAGCAGTCTGGAAGGCGTGTTGGAAGCGGTCTTTGGAAGATGCGTCTACCGTGTCGGTGAGCAACTGACCCACCACACCTTCGGAACTGAAGCCTGTGAGAGAAGCGGTTTTCGCGTTCCAGACCATGATACGAGCGTCGTGGTCGAGCTCAAAGACAGGTACGTTGGCAGCCATGAGCGCCTTTCCGTACGGCGACATCTTGCAGGAAGATGTGGTCGACTCGGCATCACTTTGCATACTACCTCTACGTTCACTACGAAAGCCAATGTGATCATTTCGAGAACGATTATTGTTTGGAGCTTCTTGTCGGGATGGAGGAGTGCTGCTCACATCAAGTTCAGGTAGATCGTTGATAGATCGTTTCTCATCGTCGCTCGCTGCTGGTATTATCGGGGAAGAAGGGAGGTCGATCGAATCGTGGGAGACCGATAGTGGTCGTACGCATCGTAAGACATCACATATCGCGACGATTCGGTCGACACGATCCTCAAACGTCAAGGATGCCGTCATATTCGTCCGTAGTGTGATCAAAGCTCCCGTGCGGCAGTGGACGAACTCGAGGCGAGCATTCTCGAGAGGCTTGTGGGGTGAGGAATGTAGGTCGCGGATGTACCGATGCACATCTCCAGTGCTGTCTTGGTGCACAAGTTCTTCGAGTGGCCGTCCTACCACTACCTTCGTGTCGGTGCCAGTAAGCTGTGCTAGTGCTCTATTCCAGAGCGAGACCTGTCCATCTTCGGTGAGGCAAAAGGCTGGAACACAAGCTTCTTCCAGGGCATAGTCCATGCTCTTGTGTTTGTGCGTAGAAGGATTGCAAGTCAGGCCGGAGAACAAACTGGCGTCACTTGAAAATAGAAAAGAAGCTGCGGCTTGCTATTAATCCGACCTACTTGTTTCGAATTTCAGAGATGTTAGCCCCGACGTGTATACTACTTGAAGAGGTAGCTACTTCTCTCAATGTCGTAAGTGAATTACTGACGACACCACGGTGATGGACGGGGAGGATGGCGTTCGTGCGATAGGGTCTGATGGTCGACAACGACCATACCCAATTCAAGTCGGAACAAACGGACGTCAGTTGAAGGGTTCTCTTTTCTTTCCTTTCTTTTTCTTAGAATTCGACTTTTCATACCAACATCGCGACACCGATGTCTGCTCGACGGAAGCCGTCGACGACGCGGCGGTCGGTCCAGGCGCCTGTTGCACCGCGGTCCAACCAGCGACGATACCGTCCTGGCATGAAGGCCTTGCGGGAGATCCGCTACTTCCAGCGCACGACGGACCTGCTTATTCGAAAGCTCCCGTTTGCTCGATTGGTGCGGGAGCTGCAGATGCTTTATGCTTCCCAACCATATCGCTGGCAAGCAGAGGCGCTCATGGCGCTCCAGGAAGCGGCAGAAGTCTACTTGACTCGGCTCTTCGAAGACGCGTACGTTATTACGTATATATTACGCCTGACCAAAGCTCATTTGACCTGTAGCAATTTATGTGCCATCCATGGCAAGCGCGTGACGTTGATGGTCAAGGACATGCAACTCGCTCGACGCATTCGAGGTCGGAGCAATGGCGAATAATTTTTCTCGAATCCGGTACTTTTGCTTTCAAATGGAATGTTTTTCGTATTGCTCCTTGGTCTACATCTCTACCTACGAAAGGTTCCAACGACAAGCGACATAATCTAGCAACACCCACTACCTTTTGCATTGGGTGTCTGATGATGCAGCTGTCGACTACCTCGGGGCACGGTGTTGGCCAAGAGGTTGGGATTCTCCAAAATCTTTTCCACGACTTCATTAAAAACTTGCTGGATACCAATACGTGTCTTAGCACTGCTTTCCAAAAACAGCATGCCTTTGGATCGAGCCCAGTCTTCGCCTTCCTTTCGACTTACCACACGTTCCTATTCGTGCGTTAGACACAGTTGTACGTGTGCAAAGCAATATGCGTACCTTGTCGATTTTGTTGCCAACGAGTAGTTTAACGACTTCACGGCCACTTGCAGGCGAGTAGACTTCCACTTCTTGTAACCACAAGTCGAGACTTTCGAACGTGTCTCGACGGGCAACGTCATAGACGAGCACGATGCCTTGGGCGCCACGATAGTAAGAGCTGGTGAGCGTCCGGAAACGCTCTTGCCCGGCAGTGTCCCACAGCGTCATTTTAATCCGCTTCTTTTCCACCTCCATCATTTTCACCTTGAAGTCGACTCCTATTCATGGTTGAGTATTGGACTTTGTACAGTGCTGGGATGAGGACGTACCAATGGTGCTCTGTAAGTTGTCTTCAAACGTATCATCTGTGAAGCGTAGCAGCATACTGTGTTAATATATAACGAGTTAATCGGAGGGAATAAGCGAAACTGTATTCGAAAGAATTGAAGCTGGAGTAAGATGGTCCAAGAAATCGTTCTACCTGCTTTTCCCGACACCAGCATCGCCGATGAGCAGTAGCTTGAACAAGTGGTCGTACCCCTCCATCTCGTATTACGGGAAGCCTGCTGCGTAACTTATATCGAAGTGCTCTCCTCCTTGTGAATGGTAGAAGCGGACGTGAGGAATCAGCTTTTTCCCCAAGTTTTCGAGTGTCAAGCTGAAGGTGCTGTCTGCTTTAATTACCACATTTTCACCTCCGTGCTGTATTCCGACAGAGCAGTGTTTTGCGGACCAAAGAAGGCAGCCGAGATTGAATTGCTAATTTGCGAACGCTGTTGCTTTGTGAAATTCACAATGTTCCGATTTATTACTGTCTATGCTACCAGCGCTTGGAGTGTCTGCATGACTTGCTCGAAAGTGCTGGAGGATCGGTCTTTTAGTCCGATTGATGCTAACACTGGAAGTCCCAGTGGAGATCTAGGCCATATCTGTAAGATTATGACTAGGTGCAAGTATGATAGCGTAAAAGTACCCAAAGTGCTCTAGAAATTGTCGTCCGTACACGAGCAACAGTGGATCATCTCGACGACCTAATCGGACATGCACCTCTGGCTGTGTTTTGCCATTGATCGTCTCTCGCTGCGATACTTCGAGCTACGTCTCATGAGCAAATTTGAATGTTGGTATAATCAGAAAACGCATACCACCGTGCCAAAGGTGCCTAATTGCGTCACGAGGATAAAGATGCGATTGGCAAACACTGTCACAGCGAATTCCGTCGACACGCCATTGATTTCCTAGCATCGCATGTGGGTTAAGGAAATAGTTTGTGGAAAACGCGTTTAATAACGGACACCTTGTGCACTTTTCGTGTCGATAGAGGCGCCGGCGCCGACGATTCCTCCATTTCTATTTGTTGACTTCACTGGTCGTTTCAAACCGTTAGAAAAAACGGTCGGTTACAAACATTCGCATTGTTCATGTGATTGGTGGAAATTTTAAATGGATATTGAAGTAAAATTTAAGCACTTCAAGTTGCTTTTGGTATGTCAAAGACACTTACTTTTAGTATGCGAGATCTTGTAAAGACGGTACAATGCGAAGCACCAGGTTTCTTTCCTTCCTCACTTTCGGATTTCCCTTCCAAGCCCAACGAGATCTTTCTAAAGCACCATGAACACCGTGCACGTTGAGACCAAGCCGACGAAGACTGAGTGTCTCGAGCAGTACAACTCACTGACGAACAAGGACAAGTTGTCGAGTGACTGCAAGGAAATCATGGACATGCTTCACGCGAGTGAGGCTGGTGTCTCGGAGAATCACTCGATCAACGTACGCGGCGGTCGCCGCGAACGTAATGGTGTCTCCCACGCCGTGCTCCAGCGCCGCATGACAGGCAAGTGGACCGGCAGCGGTGTATCGGCCTGAGCCTTCTATCCGTCTATGGATCTTTTAATCCTTTCATCGCGTCTAGCGTTCAACATGAAAATGAATATATTATCATTTGCCTCCTAGTTCGATAAAAGCTTCCACCAGCGTAGTATCTTATCCTTTAATGACTCACTTGGTTTTCGCTGCATGTATTCCACCACGCCTTCCGGTGGTGCAGTCGTAATCCTCTTCTCGATATTTTCTAGAGGAGAGAATCCCTCGAGGCATTCTTTCAGATCGAACTGCATGTCCGGCAACAGCTTGCTTGTTAAGAGCCCCATTGTCAAGCTCTCTACTTCATCCAGACGCAAGGGTCGTTCATACAGGTCAAACTGGCGTAGGTACCCCGTGAATGATCGCCATGTCGGTTTCGAACTTCGGATACAACTTGGTATACGATAAGAGCACTCTTCACACGCAGCTTCGGATCCACACACGAATCCTGTGCCGAGTTGTGTGTATCGAGCACCGTCTAGTGGCAAGATGCCGTAGCGCTCATTTACCATTTTGCCATTTAAATACACCTGTTGCTTGTGTCCATCATACGAGAGTGCAAGGTGATACCATATATCATTTTCGATCTTTCCTACTGGAGACTGAGACCGATCGATGACGCTGCAATAGAGATTATTATCAGCATCAAAGAAGACAATCGAATGGTGTTCGACAGGACTCTGGTGATTCCGGAAGGAAGTTGATTGGGATCCCAATAGAATGCTTGGCTGCTTCTTGGCTGTTGAAGGAATGCTAAACCACATCGTAAAGGCGAAATTTCTACCCCACGAGCTCAAGGAAGTGCTGATCCAGAAGAGATTCGAGTTGTTGTCGTTATTATTCAAGGCTGCGATGTCAATGCAACCACCATGTCGCTCCTCGGCCGGACAGTCTTCATACAGCATATCCTTGTAATACTTGCTCGCGTCAAAATACAACGATCGAGTAGACACATATTCCTTCCTAGCATCTTGAGAAGACGACTGAATGCGTCCTTGCCACATATCGCTTTGACTGATAATTGCAAATGTCCACTGATTCACATGCGAAAGCTGGAACAGATCGACGCCAGTCAGATAACTCGCCATATTCTTCATAACTTCGGAAGGTAGCAGGTCGAATCCATGTGTGGTTTTTGTTGCATGAATCAGCGTCGGGTACATCGCTGTGCTTCTTGGAAAATAGGATTGTAGTAGGTGGCAAACGGGTGGAACTGATAGCTACATCTCTTCCTTTACAGCCTTTCAGGATTTTTGTGTTCGCGTAAACAACTCACTTTTTCCACATGTCCCAAATTATTAACACCTATAGAATCATAGAAAAGGACCCATAGTGTACCACAAAGCCGATGCCAATCAAAGTTGGTCGAATTGATACATCCAGCATGCAGCGATTTATGTCTGTACGTCGGTCTGTCAATGCTTTGCCAACTTCCAACTTGGCATGGCGTACGTGCAGATATACTTCATCATCACGCTATCGCCAGTCTTCTGAAAAGACACGAGAACCTCGGAAAGACCGTCGAGAGACACCGGAAGATGATCTCGAGAAGAGATGGGAGACGTTGCGACAGAACTCGGTCGCTCGAGAACCTCGTAGAGTCTCGAAGAAACAAATGAAGGAGACTGAGAACCGGCGACGAATGCAACGACTTGGCTTGCTACCGCTAGATGATGCTGCACCAACGAAAGAGGCAAAGGAGGAAGCGCCGTCTAAGAACCGAGTGCCACAGCGTGTTCCGGTCGCAGCCACGCAAAAGCACTTTGTAAACATGAAGTCAGCGTCTGATCACGCTCGTAATCGTGATATGCTTATCCCAGATGAACCTCCGAATCCCAAAGGTCTGGATGTTGCTGTCCTAGGTCGACCAAACGCAGGCAAATCCTCACTCATGAACAGCCTACTGGACGTCAATGTACGTTGCATGCATAGTTTACCATTAAGCATTATCTAATATTAATTGTGCATAGATTTCAGCCGTATCTACAAAATACAATACGACTCGGGAGCAAGTGCTAGGCATTTTCACCCAGGACGATACTCAGATCTGTTTCTACGATACACCGGGTCTTATCAAACCAAAGTACGAGCACACAATCCATAATCTTGTCTGCATCTGTTAACGCCTTGTCTAGGGAGAGTCATACATACGTGCGATCGCTCGTTACGACTGCGAATGAGACCGTGTCGGACGGTATGGATCTATCTCTCTTGGTCATTGACGCCGTGAAACGCCTGGAGAATGATGCGTTGGACGCGATTGAAAAAGTATTGACGTCGTCGGCGCAATCTGCCATCCCGACACTCCTCGTGTTCAACAAGTGGGATCTAGTCGTGTCGCGAAAGGAGCTTATGAACGCTTCGATTAAAATGCGTCAAGTATCTGATCTTGTGAAACGAGTGTACGATAAGAATGACTACGAGAAAGAGTCGAGCGCGTTGGGTATGGATGTGGAGGAACTTATCGGCGAAGAGAATGTCATGCGGATATCAGCAAAGAAAGGAACTGGAATCGACGTTCTGAAGAAGAGGTTGGGATCAATGGCACTTTCAAAACCATGGAACTACCATTCATCCATGCGATCCAATCAGTCGGATGTGGAACTCGTGAGTGAAATCATTCGAGGCAATTTGTTCCGAAGGTTTAATCAGGAGATTCCGTATGCCATTCAGCAAGAGAATATGTATGTACAGCACTCATACCTAGGTATATGGCATAGCTTTGACCTTATGAGACTGTAGTGGATGGACCAAGTTCAAGGATAATAGTCTCAGGATCGATCAGGACCTATTTGTACGTGTGAAGTGCGCAAAGATGAATGGAAGAATACAACTAATTGATGGAATTAGGTACCTTCATCTCGCATGCGCCGGATGGTTATTGGGCACAATGGAGACTCTGTTCGAGCAGTGGGAGTTGCGGCGAGAAAGGAGATTGAACAGTTGCTTAAACGACCCATTCATCTCTATTTGAACGTGCGCGTGCGCGTCTAGATCAATAGTTAGCTTATAGACCAAGAGAATATGTGCACATCCGTAGTACTCTTCCTAACGAAATATGGTTTACTGGTCTTTCCTTACTATATATATGCATCCAAGCATTTGAGTAGTAACTCTGAATTTAAATATGTTCCAACCTGCTCAAAAGATAGATACAGGCTATAAGTGGCACTGATGTACGCAACATATACATTGATCGTGTATGCTCTATCACCGCTTTTATAGATCTGGTAAAGTTCGCATGGCCTCTGCACTGTCGAAGATTATTCTACATCACCGAAATGTGTACCGAAGCGAAAACTTTCACAATGAATAATCTAAGCAGTTGTATTGCTAGCGCTGTACATCGTTGTTTAAACGACCAAGCTATGCTGAATAGACTAGTGGCACCTTCCCGCGAATTTTAGCTCTTCATCTTAAATGGATTACTGCATCCTCTTGAGGCTCGCAACACCTGGGTAAATGCACATTATGCTAGATAATGGAGCTGAAGTAAATACCTGCTCGGACCATCCAATCAATATAAGTTATCAACGTCAAGTTGTCTATAATACACAAAAGAGGTCGTGCAGTCGAGTAACTTGCATTTTGGTTGTCATTGAAGTTCCGGAAACTTGGAAGAGAAGTTCGTATCCCACTTTAATACAACTTCAAGAAAAGCGTACATGTAGCTATTCGTCTAATTTGTAGCTATTTTCAACCAAACAGCATTTGAGAAGCGTAATGCTCGTACCCACTCCCTTGATCTGCGCGAGTGTGGTGACTCAAAGCAAGCAGCTCCAGTTTCCATCGCTAAGCGACGAGATAGCTGAATTAATCACTGCCTTCCTTGATCCATCCCCAAGTATACGTATTTTGAAAGCGAGTAAATACGGCTCGATATACCTTCTCCAGCGATGGTACACACTCGTTGAGTGCTCCATTCCTCGTAGCGAGTGGGATGATGCAGTCATCAACGCTGCCAAATACAGTCGCTCGGAAGTAATTGCTACTCTAACTTCCTTTCGTCCACATTGGTTATTTATAGATCGATCGATCGAAGCCGCTGCCGCCCACGGGCATCTGGATTTAGCTAAATGGATGTATGCCAGTCAACCATATACATCGGTCACCCGCAGCTGCATAGACAACGTAGCTAAATAAGGCCAGCTATAATCGATTAAATGGCTCTGCTCACTTGGAGACGACGTCAGTGAAACCACCACATGCGATGCGATGGACAATGCTTGCACCGGAGGGCATTTAGAATTAGTCCAATGGCTCCACCAAAATCGAATTGAAGGATGCACAAGGTCTGCTATGGATGGAGCTGCAACGAACGGTCATTTGCATATATTGGAGTGGCTAGAAGAAAACCGAAAGGAAGGATTTACGATTGAAGCGATGATAGGAGCGGCTTTGAATGGCCACATCCACATCCTCGAGTGGCTATCCACTCGTAAGGCCAAAAGAGGGCGTGACTATCTGCCTGAAATGTTCGATCTGGCCGCTCGGAACGGTCAAATAAAAACGATCAAGTGGCTATTAACTCATCGAGAAGAAAGGCTCGAAAACACAAGGGCGATTGAAGAGGCAGCTTCGAGAGACCAGTTGGAAACCGTCCAATTTCTGTATGAACAATTTACAACAGACAAGCAGGAGAAAGCAATCCATGACTTGTTATATAGAAAAAGATGCAATCCGGGCGTGAATGTACTGCGTTGGCTGCTGTCCAAGGCCCCACCTCAAGATGCTTTCGCCTATCTTGGACTCGATGAGGGTGCTGCTGCCGGTGATCTCGGCTCCATTCGTTTGCTAAGTGAGCACTATCCAAAGGTGTTAGAGCGAAACAAACGAGCGATGCTATCAATCGCAGCCGATTGTGGCCAAATGCATGTCGTAGCATATCTCCTTGGCGTATTAAAGGACGATGTAGAAGCGTATGATCGGTTGGAAATGGTAAAGGGACTTTATGCTTTACATCCAGATGCGAATACAGATCATGTAAGAGATGCAGCAATACGAGATGCGGATATCGAAACACTTTCTTTTCTTTTGGAGACAAGGAAAGCGGATGCAATGTCCTGTGCTCGAGAAGCTGCCGTATATGGTCATCTAAAAATGATCGAGTTTCTCTTAAAGACTGAAACTATCTCTTCAACAAAAGTGATCATGGACGTGGCAGCAACCTACGGACACATGAATGTCGTCAAGTGGCTACATGAGAATCGGGATGATGGATGCACTGAAGATGCTATGGATGGCGCTTGTCGCCATGGCCACTTACCAATGGTCAAGTGGTTGCATGCTAATCGAACTGAAGGGTGCACGCAAGAGGCCATGGATAGCGCAGCTGGCAGCGGAAATCTCGATATTGTCAAGTTTCTCCACGAGAACCGGTCTGAAGGGTGCACCATTGCAGCGTACTACGAGGCGTCTAGCCGTGGCTTTTTTTTATGTCGATGAGTGGTTGAGAAAAAACAAATTTAGGGATGAGTGAGGCGATGGATTTAGCCATCAGAGTAGAACGCCTAGATGCCGTCAAGTTTCTTAACGAGAATCAAACGGAAGGATGCTCATAGTATGCAATTGAGTTTGCGGTCTTAAATGGTCATTTGAATATTCTAGTTTATCTCCATCGCAACCGACCGGAGAGATATTTGGCGAGTACGATTTAGACGAGTGAAAGCGCGCATCAGGATGTAGTGACTCGATGACTCAAGAAACATGACCCAGACTTTTCCAACTGTCGGAAATGTAAGCGAGAGATGCGATCGAATAAAAAAACGTCATCTAGAATGAGTCTTTAGGTAAGCTAACGCATGGTGATCTGAGTAGCTCTACTTCTTAATGAAAAAGGTTTATTACATTTTGATTTGTTTATCCAAATAGATTTCTTCAATTTCTTCTAAGTATATCATATCCGACACCGGAACATCAATAGAAATAGACTGAAACAATGTGTATTAGAGAAATTAGATTGTTCACAGCAATGATTGTATGATGTAGTTCTTATTGGCATGGTAATGTGGAAGGAAGAGCAGTCAAAGACTGCTTTAATGGGCACAATGAAGTCGCTCGAAGACGCGATATTGAAGTTGTATACAAACGACATTCGTGCGACATGTAGACACGAAAATTGAACGCAACATGTCAAGAGCGACGCCGGCATGGGCTGAGCGTCATTGGGGACCTCTTGTATCGACTTTGTGCACTCAATTGGAAGTGAATGATGAAGACAAAGTTGATGAGGCATTGGCAGCTGTCTACAATAACAAATATCTTGATTCGACGCCACAGGACGTCAAGGATGAAGTCCATGGTATTGGTCGCAAATGGCGTCTACATGGAATGGAGAAGGAAGCGAGTCGTCTACTTGAACTCGCTGAAGTATGTGACTATAATCTCACCAAATTATTGCTTGAGGTGACAGAACCCGCTACAGAAGACTTGATCTTTCATGAAAACAATTATGAAGAGGTGGAGGAAGAAATTAATTCAAGCGAGACGGAAGAAGATCGACTGAAAAATGAACTTGTTGCAATTGCAGTCGATGAAGAGTGGCGTAATGCTTGGAATGAAGAGGATGATATGGACGACTGGAGCGAATGGTCCGATGTCAGTGGCGAACCGACACTTTATCCGATTAACGAAGACAGCTTCAGCAGTCATGAAGGCGATATGGATAGTATCGACGAATACTTAAGCGATGCAGATGAAAGAGACCAAGAACAAGAGCTCAAAGTAGCTTATCCAGCCTACTCTTCAGGTCTTACCGAAAACAGCTACGAGATAGAGGAAATGTCTATAACCAGGAGTGATCACCCACCGTTTGCACTCGATGAGCCAAACGACCTAAATATCCAGGTGACGCGTACTTTGTCCTTTTCAAAAGCACCCACAAAAGTTCTTGCGGAGCGTGATGTAGTACTAGCAGTATTTAGCGCTCTAAACGGTATTCCTACTACTCCCATCGCGTTTGAGCGATCGTCCGACACGATGTTTGAGGGTGATTTTACCATGACGAGTGTGTACCTTTGTGATACTGTTGGTCTCTCTCATCTGTCCAGTGGAAGTCTTAGTAGCTTACTAAACTTCTTTTTACCTCCGATCTCCAGCTTCCAGTTCTTACGAGATTTTACGAACCTGTCCAGAACGCATACACTACATAACGACAGCAAAAGTGTAGTGTGGGAGGGTCTTGGCCATACCTTGCAGCAAATGGCCACTACCATCCAGTCACAGATCCATGTTCTTCAGCGGGAGATGCTAGATGAGGAGGAGGATTCAGAAAATGTTCTTCTTCCGACATTACTTGGTGCACGTATTCACCTCCGTCCAGCCTTTCGTTTTGTTGTGTGGCTTCAAGCCACAATTCACCACGTCTTTCAATCCCTATCGAAGCAAAACTTGACAGAGATAGAGGCTACTGTCGTTGATAAAACAATTGTCGATGAGCTGTATACAGCATTGAAGATGTCAGGATCCCAGTCGAGTGACTTGGAGGGTGAATGGAACGATTATAACGTCCTGTTGGACCTTTTTCAAGGCTCGTTGGAACCATTCCTGGAGATGCTGGATCGCTTGTGCTTTGATCTACGCGTTGAGATCTTTCAAAATGCAGACGAAAATGACTCTTTACTTGCAAAACGTACAGAAATGTACAAGGACAGACAAGGAGTTGAACGAGCTTCCAGTGGTGACTATGAGATGCAAACAGAGCATCTGCCAAAAGTCATGTCTGAAGTCGGATCGACTTTAAAAGAAGCATTCGGAAATAAGTCCTTACTGCATACAATGCACGTGTACGAGAGTAATGCGTACCAAAGTACCTTGAAGAGCTCATTTGCCAGCGTAGTGACACACTGTCGATATAGTGGGATGCGTACGCCAGTGACGATAATGATGCAAAAGGCACTACTAGCGCCCATCCAAAGCATTTCTTCAGGTCTACATGCCACCATCGTCCATCGATTCCTTCATGAATTGGGCTATGCAGACTACCTGGATGCCTTACGTACATTCGTTCTCTTCCAACAGGTACTTCTTTCCTCTAGTACTCATCTACTAAGTATCAATAATCACCTTCTACGCTTTTTAGCAAGATGTTTTAAGCTTATTTAGTCGTCGGCTGCTGCAAGAGATAGCGTCTCCTACAGCACGATGGGCGAAAAGCGAAATGCTCGATGCTATCTACCATGATATTATACTAGATGTGGAAGCCGAAAGGAATGTCATGAGTGACACACAGGAAAAGATAGCAGAAGAAATTGCGTTGCGAGTGGATGTGACCAAGATGGTGCAACAGACAAAGAGTATAGAAAGCGATGTGGGCGCCTTTGAATGTCTACATTTTACAGTCGCTTCGACGCCGTCACTCCGAACGTTGCTTGGACCAGAAGTCATGCAAAAATATTCTTGCCTTAGCGTTCAGCTTCTGCAAGTCAAAGCAGTGGAGGCAAGCCTCGTTCAGGTATGCACTCCATCTATACAGCTAGCTAGTCTTCAATTACATGATCCTTTTCTGCATTGCATAGTTCCAGCACTCTCTTCGGCGACGACGCTGCTTTGCCATGTACGTTGACTTACTAAAGACTCATTTGTGAAGATCTTGTAACCAGATGGGATGTGTGTAGATTGACGAAGCAAGTCCAAAAGCCTCTTGCGATCGTGCACGAGATGCTTCACTTTGTCAAGTCACTCTTGACCTACCTTCGATCACAGATTGATCATCCGTCCTGGCAGCAGACACTTGACAAGATCCACCATGCATCCTCTCTCGCTGCTGTCTGTAGTCTCCTTCCTCTTATCTACTTTTGTCATTCCGTACGAACTCTTTATCGTGCTTGTAGATGGATGAAGAGCATAACGCCTATCTCAATCGGCTACTGTGCGACAGCTTTCTGCTAGACAAGGTAGACACCTATGTAGTGTGTCCTATTATGCTCTGCTGATGTCGGTTTTGTCGCTAGCATGAGCAACTACGTCGCCATATCCTTGGACCTTTGAACCGATCCCTTCACTTCCTACGCGTTTGCGACACATATTTGGATGCATTAGATCGGCATTGTGATGTAGAGGCTAGTGATGTACATGCATCTTGGTGGAAAGATGCTCGGGAAGTGGATGCGATTGGAAATGATTTTTCTCGTCAGGCACGATTTCTAGTGGGGATACTTGCAAGCATGGAATCCACGGGCGCGGTTGCTGGTGTCAGCGAACTTGTCCAGCAACTCAATTACAATGATTTCTATACTCGACCGCACACACGATGATAGTATGCGTGTAGAATAGTACATCTAGTCTGTCCTAAAAGGTCGGTAGATCAATACATTCGACTTGGTCGCACCCGTTCCGACTTGACTGATCATATAGCTACAGGTCTAGGTCACTCGACGTAGCGACATAGAAAGCTGCCTACGAACCACTTGAAGTTACTACGTAAAAGCTGGGCACAGGACTGTATATGACAAACCAAGAACCCTGCATATCCGCTCCTATTCTGCAAATAGACAATTTTAACTATAGTCTTCCAGCTTTAAGCATGTGCTAGGTCGGGTATCTATGTTGCGTTTCCAGCCATCGAGCTGATCAAGGCGTCTCTTCAAATACAGCCTTTCAAGATCCGTGGACCCTCTTTGTTCCGATCGTCCCTCCTTCTTTTTTGACTGGAGCTGAGTATGCCCATCTCTCGAGCATAGTTTCCACCAGTTGGCCGGGGAGAGGTTAGAATCACTATCTCTTTCTCTGTACGGAAGCTTTGTCGCCGTAGAGGAGAGCCGTTGCTTGTTATCAAGGCAAGGTATACTTCCAGAAGTCTACTAGGCAAGACTCGCTCAAACGTTGGCGTGTTAGTCGAAGGGATCCAACCTTGGACTCGAATTCTATTGCACGAATCGTCGAAAGCTCGTCGAAAGTAGCATGAGCGCCGAAGTTGGCACGCCGTTGGCGTTGCCAGCTCTCGCAAGCGAACGGGACGAATTCTTCCAGTCCCCCGTGGCAGATGCTTTCTTTAAAGTGCTTTCGAGCGCGACGGCACCGACTTGTGGTGTCGATAAAGATGGCAAAGTCGCGTTCTGGAACTCGAAGATGGAGTTTATGACAAGTATACCAGCGTCACATGTGCTAGGCCAGCCGCTGCTGGATCAATTTGCAGGTCGAGACGCGCGGGAACAGGCGAGGAAGAGTCTAGAGCTCGCACTGCATGATGGTGTCGAGACTGCCGAGACGACGCTACGGATCGTCACGGCAGATGGTTTACAAGCCCACTTTTGGACAAATCTTACGCCGATTATCGACAGCACAAGTGGGAAAGATGAGATCGTAGGCGTGTACGCCATCGGTCAGGACGTGACGGACTGGGCAGGCCATGAACGACAGTACGCCGAAGTTGTCAACCACGGCAGCGCATCCATTGTCGAGCTAGACACGGAAGGTCGCGTAACGGCGTGGAACCCAAGTGTGTCGATGCTGACCGGATACACGTCTGCCGAGATGATTGGTGAGTCGATTCTTCGGGATATGCCAGAGGAGTACCACGATGTCATCTACAGTCACATTGAAGAATGCGTTCGGCTCGTAAAGCCGAGTCCAGAACTGGAGATGCCCCTCCGATCTGCTCGTACGGAAGAAGTGCATCTAATGGTGAGCTTCACGCCGCGTGTGGATGCGAATGGCGACGTCTTTGGCGTCATGATCATCGGTCATGATATTACCGAACGCAAAGCAAAGGAACGAGTGTATGAAAAGTTTATCGATTCTGCGAATACGAATATCGTTGGTGTCGATATGGAAGGCCGGACAGTCATCTTCAACCAGTCGTCCTGCCAAGCGACCGAGTACTCGGTGGACGAAGTGATGGGCAAGGATCTCGTGGAGCTGCTCGTACCAGTCGAATACCGCGATGCAGTTGCAGCAGCCTTCCAAGAAGCGTACATTGGAAACGAAGTGACGAACTTTGAGTTTTCGTTGAAAAAGAAGAGCGGAAAGCGCTTTGAAGTGCTATTGAACATCACGCCATGGTTTGACCACTTAGGTCGCATCACAGGCGCTGTGGGTATCGGCCAGGACATTACAGATCGAATCATCCAAGAGCAGGAGCATCGACGTCTGATTGATACGGCTAATGCACCGATCTTTGGCGTCGATTCGGAGTTTAAGATCACCAGTTGGAATAAGAAAGCAGCGACGATTACACAGTACCCTGTCGAGTACATGATGGGCAAGAACATTGCTTTCATGGTCGTGGATGAGTTCAAGAGCGCGCTCTTTGACATTCTATCGAAAGCCTTTGATGGACACGAGACCGCGAACTTTGAAATGCCAGTCATGACCAGATCTGGACAGCGGCGAATTATATTGCTGAACGCGACGCCTCGGTCGGATCATGTTGGGAACATTGTCGGCGCCGTCGGTATCGGCCAAGACATTACGGAACGACGTACACAGGAGCAAGAGTACACTCGTCTCATCGACACAGCCAATGCTCCGATCTTCGGTGTCGATCGAGACTTGTCTGTGAACATTTGGAATCGCAAGGCGGCTCGGATCACAGAGTATCCAGGCTTTGATGTCCTCGGTGCGAACTTGGTGGAAAGCTTTATTCCGAAAGAGTATCAGGAGAAGGTCGGTGGCGTCTTGGAGCAAGCACTCGTTGGCGTCGAAACAGCCAACTTTGAGTTCCCACTTATCTCGCGCACAGGTCGACGTGTGGAGATTCTACTGAATGCGACGCCTCGATATGATGAACAGGGAGAGATCATCGGTGTTGTCGGTATCGGACAGGACATTACCGACCGGATCATGCAAGAACGAGAGTACTCTCGTTTAATCGACACTGCGAATGCGCCTATCGTTGGTGTCGACAAGGACGGTCTCGTGACGATTTGGAACCGCAAGGCTGCCGAGATCACGCAGTTTAGTGGTGACGAAGTGGTCGGAGAGGACTTGGTTCAGCAGTTCGTGTCGGAAGATGCGCGAGAAGCAGTGGAATCTGCGCTGAACAAAGCTCTAGATGGCGCCCAAACAGCTATCTTTGACTTCCCACTGACGACCAAGACCGGTCGGCGAGTGGAGATCCTGCTGAACGCTACACCGAGGTATAACGAGATGGGTCAGATCGTCGGTGTCGTCGGGATTGGACAGGACATTACGGAACGACTGGCGCAAGAGCAGGAGTTTACTCGACTCATTGACACTGCGAACGCCCCGATCTTTGGTGTCGATGCGGATGGTCTTGTGAATATCTGGAATCGTAAAGCAGCCGAGATCACGCAGTATACGAATGACGATGTCATGGGCGAGAATCTCGTAGAAAAGTTTATTACGGAAGATTATCGTAAGGCTGTGGGGTATGTACTGGACAAAGCGTTGGATGGTACTGAGACTGCCAACTTTGAGTTCCCGCTTATTACCAAGACTGGGAGGCGAGTGGAGATTCTGCTGAATGCCACATCTCGATTCAACGAGCATGGACAAGTCAAGGGCATGGTCGGTATCGGACAGGACATTACCGATCGCATTGCGCAGGAACAAGAGTACACGCGTCTTATTGATACAGCCAACGCCCCTATCTTTGGTGTCGACCAAGACGGCCGAGTGAATATCTGGAATCGAAAGGCTGCTGAAATCACGCAGTATACACCGAAAGACGTGATGGGAGAGAACTTAGTAGAAAAGTTCATTACAGAAGGATACAAGGAAGCCGTGGGCTTTGTCCTGGACAAGGCTTTGTCTGGGAAGGAGACGGCGAACTTTGAATTCCCACTCATGACCAAGGCAGGACGAAGGGTCGAGATTCTACTGAATGCTACGTCGAGGTATAATGAGCTTGGAGAGGTCAAGGGGATGGTTGGTATCGGTCAGGATATCACGGATCGCATTGCGCAGGAACAGGAGTATACGCGTCTGATTGATACGGCCAATGCTCCGATCTTTGGTGTGGATGCAGAAGGCCGAGTGAATATCTGGAATAGGAAGGCTGCGGAGATCATGCAGTATACGTCGTCCGATGTGATGGGCGAGCACTTGGTAGAGAAGTTTATCACGGAAGGATACAAGCAGGCAGTTGGATCTGTGCTAAATAAAGCACTCTTGGGTTCCGAGACGGCCAACTTTGCATTCCCGTTGATCACCAAGACAGGGAGGCGGGTGGAGATTCTGTTGAATGCTACTTCACGATATAATGAGCTAGGAGAAGTGAAGGGTGTGGTCGGTATCGGTCAAGACATTACCGATCGAATCGCACAGGAACAAGAGTATACACGTCTTATCGATACGGCCAATGCGCCAATCTTTGGTGTGGATGCCAGTGGACGTGTGAACATTTGGAATCGAAAGGCAGCCGAAGTGACACTCCACTCACCATCCGATGTCATGGGAGAAAACTTGGTGGAGAAGTTTATTACCGAAGGATATAAGGAGGCAGTTGGAGACGTCCTTCAGAAGGCGTTGAACGGCACGGAGACGGCCAACTTTGAGTTCCCTCTCATGACCAAGACTGGTAGACGAGTGGAGATCTTATTGAATGCCACGCCGAGATACAATGAGCACGGACAGGTCAAAGGCATGGTCGGTATCGGACAAGATATCACCGATCGTATCGCGCAAGAACAAGAGTATACTCGTTTGATAGACACTGCGAATGCTCCGATCTTTGGTATGGATGCAGACGGTCTTGTGAACATTTGGAATCGCAAAGCAGCGGAGATTACTCAATATTCGAATGAAGATGTGATGGGCGAACATCTTGTGAATAAGTTCATTACGGATGACTACAAGGAAGCTGTCGGATACGTCCTGAGCAAAGCGTTGGAAGGAAAGGAGACGGCGAACTTTGAATTCCCACTCATGACCAAGGCAGGACGAAGGGTCGAGATTCTACTGAATGCTACATCGAGGTATAATGAGCATGGGCAAGTGATAGGAATGGTTGGTATCGGTCAGGATATTACAGACCGCATCGCACAGGAACAGGAGTATACGCGTTTGATAGACACTGCCAACGCCCCGATCTTTGGTGTCGACTCGAATGGACGAGTGAATATCTGGAACAGGAAGGCTGCAGAGATCACGCAGTACACAAATGACGATGTCATGGGGGAGAATCTCGTAGAAAAGTTTATTACAGAGGGGTACAAGGAAGCAGTAGCGTCAGTGCTAAGTAAAGCGCTGGAAGACGTCGAGACCGCCAACTTTGAGTTCCCACTCATGACCAAGGTCGGACGTAGATTGGAGATTCTGTTGAACGCAACGCCTAGGTACAATGAACATGGGCAGGTGATGGGTATGGTCGGTATCGGTCAAGACATTACCGATCGAATCGCCCAAGAGCAGGAGTATACGCGTCTTATTGATACAGCTAATGCGCCAATCTTTGGTGTCGATTCGAGAGGTCTTGTGAACATTTGGAACCGAAAGGCAGCCGAGATCACACAGCACGCACCGTCCGACGTGATGGGAGAGCACCTGGTGAACAAGTTTATCACTGAAGGGTACAAGCAGGCAGTCGGTTCTGTCCTCCGCAAGGCACTAGGCGGTGCAGAAACAGCGAACTTTGAGTTCCCCCTCATGACCAAGACTGGTAGACGAGTGGAGATCTTACTGAATGCCACGCCGAGATACAATGAGCACGGGCAAGTGATTGGTATGGTTGGTATCGGACAAGATATCACGGATCGAATAGCGCAGGAACAAGAATATACGCGTCTGATTGATACGGCCAATGCTCCGATCTTTGGTGTGGATGCAGAAGGCCGAGTGAATATCTGGAATAGGAAGGCTGCAGAGATCACACAGTACACGTCCAAGGATGTGATGGGCGAACACCTTGTGAACAAATTCATTACAGAAGGATACAAGGATGCCGTCGGGTTCGTCCTTCGTAACGCTTTAGAAGGTCAAGAGACGGCGAACTTTGAATTCCCACTCATGACCAAGGCAGGACGAAGGGTCGAGATTCTACTGAATGCTACATCGAGATACAATGAACATGGTCGAGTCAAGGGGATGGTGGGCATCGGTCAGGATATCACGAACCGCATCGCGCAGGAGCAAGAGTACACTCGTCTAATTGACACAGCTAACGCTCCGATCTTTGGTGTCGACTCGGAAGGTCTTGTGAACATTTGGAACCGAAAGGCTGCTGAGATTACGCAATACTCGAACGGAGATGTCGTCGGCGAACACCTCGTGAACAAGTTTATCACGAAAGACTACAAGGAAGCTGTCGGCTCTGTCCTTCGCAAGGCTCTAGCTGGATTCGAAACAGCCAACTTTGAGTTCCCGCTGATCACCAAGGCAGGTAGTCGTGTCGAGATTCTGTTGAACGCAACGCCTAGGTACAATGAGCATGGTCAGGTCATTGGTATGGTCGGTATCGGTCAAGATATTACCGAACGTATCGCACAGGAACAAGAGTACACTCGTCTCATTGACAAGGCGAATGCTCCAATCTTTGGTGTCGACATGGACGGTCGATTGAACATTTGGAACAACAAGGCTGCACACATTACACAATACTCTCGTGAAGAAGTGATGGGCGAGAGTCTCGTAGACAACTTTATCGCGGAAGAGAACCGTGCGTTGGCAGATGAAGTCGTTCGAAAGGCTCTCCAAGGTGACGAGTCATCCAACTTTGAGATTCTGCTCATGACCAAGACAGAACGCAAGTTGAATATCCTGCTGAATGCTGCTGCGCGATTCGACCAGCACGGACAGATCGTTGGTATCGTCGGTATCGGACAGGATATCACGGATCGAATCGCCCAAGAGCAGGAGTATACGCGTCTGATTGATACGGCTAACGCTCCTATCTTTGGTGTCGACTCGAAGGGTTGTGTGAATATTTGGAACAAAAAGGCTGCAGAGATTACGCAGTACACTACCGACCACGTGTTAGGACAAAACCTGGTGGATAAATTCATCACCGAAGACTACCGAGAGGCTGTCGGGTCTGTGCTGGATAAGGCGCTGAGTGGAGCGGAGACGGCGAACTTTGAGTTCCCGCTTATTACTCGCATCGGGCGTCGTCTTGACATTTTGCTGAATGCCACATCTCGATTCAACGAGCATGGACAGGTGATTGGTATGGTCGGTATCGGACAGGACATCTCCGATCGCATTGCTCAAGAGCAAGAGTACTCTCGTCTTATCGATACGGCCAACGCGCCGATCTTTGGTGTCGACTCGGAGTACAAGGTGATCATTTGGAATCGCAAGGCAGCGCACATTACACAGTACACGAACGCCGAGGTGCTAGGAGAAGACTTGATCAACAAGTTCATTTCCGAAGAGTATCGAGACCTCGTGCGCAACGTCTTTTCCCAAGCGCTGTCCGGGGTCGAGACAGCAAACTTTGAGTTCCCGCTTATTACCAAGGGTAATCGTCGAGTGGAGATTCTGTTGAATGCGACACCAAAGTTTGGACAGCAAGGAGACATTGTCGGTGTCGTCGGTATCGGGCAAGATATCACGGACAGGCTGGCGCAGGAACAAGAGTACTCTCGACTGATTGACACTGCCAATGCTCCGATCTTTGGTGTCGATGCAGACATGTGTGTGAACATTTGGAATAAGAAGGCTGCTCAGATTACCAACTACTCGATCCAGGAAGTCATGGGAGAGAATCTGGTGGAAACGTTTATCTCGCCAGAGTTTAGACCGATCGTTGCTGAAGTGCTGTCGAAAGCATTGCAAGGCATCCAGACAGCGAACTTTGAGTTCCCATTGATCACACGACCTGGTACACGCATCGAGATTCTGCTTAATGCTACGCCACGTAACGACTCGAATGGAAATATCGTCGGTGTCGTTGGCATCGGACAGGACATTACTGACCGTATCGCCCAAGAGCACGAGTACTTCCGTCTTATTGATACTGCCAACGCCCCGATCTTTGGTGTCGACACGAACGGCTGTATCAACGAGTGGAACCAGAAGATTGAAGAAATTACAGGGTATCACAAATCGACTGTCCTCGGTCTCTCTCTCGTCCATACGTTTATCATCCCGGAGAGTCGAAAGCAAGTGCGTCAACTGCTCAATCAAGCGCTCATTGGTATCGACGTCGGGGAAATGGAACTGCCCATGACGACCAAGAGAGGTGCCTTCCTCTTGTTACTGGTGAATGCATCCAGTAAGAAGGATATGCACGGCAACATCCGAGGCGTCATTGGCGTCGGACAGGACTACACGGCGCGGAAGCAGATGGAAGCAGCCAAGGTAAACTTCTTGGCGTCCTTTAGTCACGAGCTACGGACGCCGTTGAATGGCGTCTTGGGCATGCTGGAACTGCTGAAGGAAGCCAAGCTGGAGGAAACGTCGCAGCGGTACGTGAACATGGCGTACGTGAGCGGTAGTCTGCTCTTGAACTTGATCAACGACATCCTCGACCTGTCCAAGATCGAGGCTGGGCAGCTCGAAATCTCTGCTGCACCATTTGAAATGCAAGACCTGCTAGAGTACTCGATCGAGATCTTCAAGTTCCGAGCTCGGGATCGTGGTCTCAAGCTCGAATTGGAGTGCGATAAGAACGTACCGTCAGATGCGATTGGAGATGTCTTCCGTCTGCGTCAAGTGCTGCTCAATCTATTGTCGAACGCCATCAAGTTCACGAATGAAGGTGGCGTGACAGTCAAGTGCAGTGTGGTTCGAGCGCCAGAGCTTCCCGCGACGTTCCGTAAGCTTCTCTTCCAAGTCATTGATACTGGCATCGGTATGGACGCGGAGGAAAAGCAGCGACTCTTTAGTCTCTTCACGAAACTCGAACGTACAAGACAGAATAACCCGACAGGGTCTGGTCTTGGCTTAGCTATTTGTAAGCAGCTCGTGGAACTCATGGACGGTCAGATCGATGTCGATAGTGAGCTTAGTGTCGGTAGTAACTTTTTCTTCACGGTCGTCGTACGCCTTCTGAATGATGAAGTGGATCCGATGTATAAGCACATGCTGACGCAGCGTATGCTCAACGACAACGGCAACATCCGTGTCGAGGATGAACCACCAGAGTCGGAACCGAAGGACCAAGACCAGGCATTTGAACCAGTGTCGTCAGACACGGGAAAAGTCAATAAGAATGGTGCGAATATCCCGGACATCACGATCCCGGATCAAGTCAGCATCCTTGTCGTGGAAGACAATGAGTTCAATTGGGAAGTGGTCAAGTGCTTCTTACAGGAAGAAGATCACAGGCTCCAGTGGGAAGTGAATGGTAGAGATGCAGTCGAAGCGTACAAGGTTCATCACGAGAGCTTTGACATGATCTTTATGGACTGCGAAATGCCTGTCATGGACGGATACGCTGCTGCTACGGCCATTCGTCAGTTTGAGGCGACCAACCATCTACCACGCATTCCTGTGCTTGGACTCACGGCGTATGCGATGAGTGGCGATCGGCAAAAGTGTCTCGATGCAGGCATGGACGAGTTCATGGTGAAACCCATTCCGAAGAACACGTTGCTCAAGGCGATTCATCAATGGATCCGCGTACGTGTGATTGCTTGTATGCGCCATGAGGATCCCGACGCGTTCCCGCCTGAACATTATAGTGCGGAATGGCATAGCCTGGGCTCCAATTCGGCTGAAACCAAACCGAAGAAATCGATTACGTTTGCTCCGGAAGTTTCGAGATCAAGCTCGGACTTTAGCGAGAAGCAGCGTCGAGGGAGTTTCCGAGGGATGGACGAGTACAACGAGCAGCTTGAGGACAAATTTGAAAGCAACTCGAGAAAGTTGGTACCTGCGTCCCAGCACATGCAGCAGCTGGATTTAGCACGTGCCATTTCTAATCTCGAGTTGGATGACCCGATGGCTATCAATCGCCAAGGCAACAGACGAACATATCGCGTTGCTGCGCCTGCTACATCGATCTTTAGTCTCGGTACGAACAGTTCGAGCAAGTCGACTTCCAATAGTGACATTCTCAACTTCCGTCGAGATGGTAATGGGTCGATCATTGAGACGCCAGACTGGATGGAGTCGGACGTGACGTCTACGACGTTCCCTGCTACGTTGGATCGAAACTTGCAGCCGACGACGGCGGACGACCAGGTCAAACCGACTGTCGATATGAA
This sequence comes from Salisapilia sapeloensis, assembly GCA_023334545.1. Classification (NCBI taxonomy): domain Eukaryota; phylum Oomycota; class Peronosporomycetes; order Peronosporales; family Salisapiliaceae; genus Salisapilia; species Salisapilia sapeloensis. Next base: position 22,307 of record JAADVB010000112.1, on the reverse strand, counting down.
GGATCCGACGCTGTGGAGTCACCCGCCGTTCAAGCGAGAGATGCCGCCTCGTGAGTCTGTGCTTCGAAAGATGAAGAGCGCTGACATGGCCGACTCGATTCACTCGAACGGCAACGAGAGCTTCCGTTTCCCTGGTCTAGTCGAAGTGGATGAAGAGGATGAGGAGGATGAAGAGGATAAGAGAAAAGGGTCTATGAGCGACAGTGCTATCACTAGGATGTCTCCTGCAGCAGCGTACAATCCAGCAGGAAAGATGGAATCGCCGCAAGGGCTGAATCTTGCGGAGGAGAGCAAGGCACCACAGAGTGAGAAGATCAACTCGACGATTGGTCCGAAGGAGGAAGCAACGCCGAAACCAAAGATTAGTCCGATGGATATTGAGATTCCGGAGGGAGATCCGGTGGATGTTTCACGTGGTGTCCAGCAATGTGGTGGCGTGGACGATCTGTTCATGAAATTGTTAGAGAAGTTTGCCATCAACTGCGGCAATGTGATGGCCAAGATCTTTGAGGCGCATGAGATTAACGACTACGCGACGTTGAGACGCGAAAGTCACTCGCTCAAGGGCTCTGCTTCGTACGTGGCTGCTTCGAGGGTTTCCAAGGCGGCGTACCGCGTCCAACTGGCGAGTGAGCAGGTGATGAACTACCAGGAAGAACATGACCTACCGACGAACGACCCGCGGATGATCGATCCTGCGCTAAAGAAGGTGGTGGACGATTCGCTTAAGGTGCTCAAGAAAGAGAGGACGTTGCTCTTCGGCTACCTCCGCCGGAACTACGAGTTCAAGAACGTACTGCAGAACCAGCAACAGCAACAACAGCCACGAAGCTCACCAGCATCGACCAAGGAGGAGCGGAAAGAAGGTAATTGTGGCGTCATGTAAGACACCAAGTGCTTTTAGCTACATGTATAAGATTTTCTTTTTGTCCCTTTCGAATCGTACTTTGAAAAGCAATTACGCGTTCGTTTTGCATTCACTTCCTATCTATTCTCACTATTTATGCTTACTGGACTGTCGAAATTTGATGCGAAAACACTTGCGTGTCTAAAAAGTTCCGGTAGAACGATGCGTCCTTTGGATTGAGCGTCTGGAGCAAGCCTGGACGATCGAACACGACAACATAGTCGAAATCGTCCGCAAGTACAAATCGAAACGGCATTATGATCGATAGCAACTGCGTCATTGCTCTTTGGAAGCAGCTTCGTACCTCGGTTTCCGGAAACTCCCTCGGTGCACTTGGCACCGGATCCAGTGTCACGATATCGCTAAGAGTTACTTGTGGTCGCAGTGCAACTTGCAGTTCACTGACTAATGTGCCACGAGTGTTTTGTGGTAAATAAACCTCCTCTGCTTCTAGAAAAGAGCGACTTCTGGTATCTTTTTGCTTTCCATAGACAATAGTGTCATTGTCAAGATCAGCGACGATGACCTGACTTTCACCACCATCATCTCTCGCCAGTAGCTCGTCCAGTTCATGTCGGTAGCTAGAGTGGATGCCAAAGAGAAACGGCGTCGGACATTGTAAACACTCGAGCATAGAACGAGGCAATACAGGAGCAAATACATGGCTCCACACGAACGGACACAAGAGCGCTCGCAGTGTTTCACCTGCAGATGTCAGCACCGAGTAGTGTGAACTGACCAGCACTACTTGTCTCTCCATCAACAAGGCAGTCACTAGATCTACGACAAGGTCAACTCGAAGACACGAGAAGAGCGGATGCATGCTAAAGTCCACATACGACTGCAGTTTCCTTTCAGCTCGACTCGGTTCAACTACGATGGGTGCAAAGTCCAGCGGCCGTAAAAGACTCTCGAGCTGAGATGGCGAAGGCGTCCAGTCTCGATCATCCAAGTACGTGGCATCGCCGTCCATCACCGAATGCAACGCTCCCAGCCTCTGCTTAAGTGTATTGAGGATAGGATATCGGCTTATTATACATAGCCCACATGGAAGATACGCTTCCAGTCCTTCCTCTTCCCTCAGCACGAGCTCTAATGGCCCTAACTGCTGCTCTGGTTGGCGCACATACCTTGTCAAGACAGCAGCGTAAAAAGACTTGTCTGCGTTCCCAATGGTCAGGTGGAACAACGACGGAAGTGGACGCTTCTTTGCGCGAATGACCTTTGCATCCGACGGACAAAAGAAGGCTTCGACATGATCTGGGATCGAGTGATGGTGATGCAATGCATTGCTCTTGGACGCCAGTGAATGCAGCTCTTTCTTTGCAATGTATGGAGCGTCCTTGTCGGTCGTGTTCAAGTGGAAAGTAAGGACACTGCTCACTAGCTGAGACTCTTGTTGTGTCTGACCTTCCTTCCAGAGCTCCACGAGAGAGTACTCTTTTAGTCTCGGACGCTGCGGTTGATGCGAAGGTACGTTCATGTAGTGACACATCTCTTGGAGTGTCGTCATGCTGTAGTCAGATGACGATCCGGAGAGACTGGCAGTCCAAAGCGACTCTCGCGTCTGTCGATCCGTATCCTTTGCTCGAGTCGACGCGAGATGTCGTGTCGATGGACTGGAACAAAGCAGTCGACCTTGATAGCACTGCACTAGTGCTTGCAGCGAGTCACTACTCATGAACCGTACAAAGTGGTTCACACGCAAGTTGTACTCGATGACTTTCGACACTTTATGCACGTTCCGACGGAGTGTCTCTGCATCTGTTAATGAGAAGGATCCAATGTCGAGACACTTTGTAATCTGTTGCTCCAGTTCCAAAAGGAGTATCCTGTCTTCTTCTCCTACGAACGATACCCCACAAGGAGCATCGGGTGCAATGTATTTATTACAAATAGACTGCCCGAGATCCAAAATCTGGTCAATTCGGTTCGTGATGTCTTCTTCGGATACGTTATTGCTCGGAGGCAGACCGAGTGCATTGCGTACTGGCGTGTCATTCACTTGGTCGGAAGCATCGGATTCCGTCTCGGAGTCTGACACTACGTCTATCAGAAACGAATCTAGCACCGGTAGCAAGTAGTCTCGAATGTCGAGGTATAGACTTAAGGATGCATGCTGTCGTTCACGATACAAAGCTATCCAGAATACACTACACAGTCTCCGGTTGTTCAAGACCTTGTCAAGTGTCAAATGGGCAGCTTCCTTCGTCCACGATTTAAATGGTGAATCTGCTTCATCCACTTCAGACAAAGTGTCCTCGGTTGGAGATGTTACGAGAGAGTAGCTGATACGAGCATTTGCTCGAAGTGCTGCATATTCGTCTGTCTGTGCAAAGTCGCGTAAGGTCGATTCTAACGACTCTGCCACTGCTCGTTCTGCATCTTGAAACAAGTCTCTCTGGGAACTAAGAGCTGCACACATGAGCAAGTCATTGTGTAAGAAATGGCCAAAGCTCCACACTGTTTTGTTCAAGATGCGCAGATTGTCCGACGCAATGTCAAGGAAGGAGTCTTGATCCATGAACTTGGCGATAATCTTACGAGCGTACTTGTACCGGAGAGTCTGAGTAAAGTCTTGCGATGCAGACAGGTCATAAGTGTCATCGTAGGAGTTGTTTCCGACTTCAGGACTGGCGGTAGGAAACATTTTCTTGAACTCATCCACGCTTACGCTATTGACAATGAATGTTAAACTAGAGCAATGAGATAGTGTTATTTGTGGAGTCTTACAGAAATAGCATGCGTGCAAAGGCCTTCTTATCATGTGTAGAGAGGTACTGCAAAAAGAGTGCTTGAAGGTGAGCATCATCGACAACGTCGGACAACACCAAGTCATTGTTCTCGCTCTCGACAGTAGCAACGCCCATTCGTGTCGGTGCAAGTTGGAATGTGGTACACTGATTGCGACGAGGATATAAACTTTCAGAGGCGGTCACGAATGCAAATGAGTCAATGGACGAGTCGCGTAGGCAACGACTGGGTCGACTTCTGCAGCTCGTTCCGGCTTTCAGGAGTGTTGTGTCGACTTAGGGATGGATGGGATGTCAACTCATAAAACTAGAGCTTGTTCATCTTACATTAAGTATGCACATCCATCCTTTTTAATGGGACGATGGAGTCAGCTGGCGTGACACGGTACTTGATTTACATGTGGACTGTACCTAGGTCGCAAATATACAAGTATCCACTCTTGTCCGAGGTTTCGTCCAGAATTAGACTTTCCATGCTCACATTTTCTTCAGAAGCATGCTGTTACGCCGATTCTCCGATACTTCTTCGATCGGGTCGACGCCAGTTCCGACTAGCACGAACGACAGAGCTGAGTCGCAACGTGATGAAAATGTTTTCATGCCGCCACATCGAATGAAAATTCTATCCCTCGGGTCTTCCAATGTCGGTAAAAGCTGTGCGATCAAGCGGTTCTGTGAAGGCAAATTTGTGTCCAAGTACATTTCGACCATTGGCATCGACTATGGTGTCCGACCGATCTATCTGAAACATCCAAAGAGTGGTAGGAAGGAACGAGTGCACATTAACTTTTGGGATATATCTGGAGCTCCAGAGTTTAAGGAAATACGTAATGAGTTTTATAAGGACACGCAAGGAGCCTTCATCGTGTATGATGTAACTTCTCGAGCTAGCTTTGAAGCACTTGATACATGGATTTGGGAAGCTCGAGAGTATGGGGCAGACGTTGGGACATTACCATGCGTCTTGTGTGCGAATAAAGTGGACAAGATGAGGACAGTGACAGAGGCCGAAGGTCGGCAATTTGCTTCAAGATACAACTGGAAGTACTTTGAAGTATCAGCTTGCACGGGAGTAAATATCGAGGATGCCTTCACGACACTATTCAATCAAACGTTTGAGCACGTGGCTCTATAGAATGCAAACAGCGAATAGATGAAAGCAAACATGATCACTACTACCTTGATTTTGCTATTGCTTATTGTAAATGTCGCTTCAATCGCAGCTGTGCATCTTGCCATTCACTGGCACACAGCAGCTTTTGGATTATATGTGTAAACGGATAGGTATATCATGGTGAACAAAAAAGTAGATGATATGCCGGTGGCACTTTTGCTTCGTCAAGACAGTGGATAAAGCAAGCAAAGACTTTGTCTGCGAGTTCCGTCGAAATAGAGAAGCAAGATGATAAGAATATATAAAGCTGCTCTTGAAGAAATGAAGGACATTTTTAGGATCTAGTGCACGGTCTCGATCTTGTCATCTTTTGCCAAGTTTTGCTGGAAGAAGTATAACGCTGACTGGACACTGGATGGTGTCAATATACGCGTCTGAGACATAAACCATAATTTAGTCATCCGTGTATTAAAATGGTGCCACTACAACTGCGTGGTAATCGTATTGAGGTGAGAAAGAGTTTTGATTCGACTTGTCATTACACAAGGAGTCCTACATGAAGGCTGTCCGATGTGTTATCGCCTGATCTGCACGCTCGCTGTATTTACTGTCGAAAGTTGGAAAATAAAAGCGTAGGCCATGTTCGCGCAGTATACCGATTCAGCATAATTGAATATCGAGATTGTGCAGCTTAATTAGCGAAAATCGAATCGGGCAATGCCGCGTTCGTTGAGAATTGCCGATTTTGTTGTGCCGCTTGCAATTGAAAACCTAACAAAGCACTTCAATATAACTTTCCCATCAACCTAGGAGCGCAAAAGCAAGTGTTTGGTACTGGCAATGGAGATGACGCTTCGTATAGTTGGTCCAGCTCCTCGCTTATGCTGCATCCTCTGTTAAAATTGGCGTTTTGATCATCATGCTCGCTGTCGCATGATCTGGAAATTGCAACATATAGATAACGTTTTCAGAGCGAATTAGGCCTGAATCGGAATACCCTTCAAACCATCTTCCTCTTTCGTCGATTAGGAAAAGGGTGAATATCGACGCATAATACTGATTAAGGTTTTCTCGTGTTTGCTCGATTAATATCTATTATTTCTCGCATAACTCCCGATTTTCTGCTCAACGAACACGATTTAAAAGTTATCTGTATCAAAGAATGCGCATTTGACGGAGGATTAGTTCATTCCGACAAGCTCCGAAATTCCAACACACTTAGCTTGGACTTTTACTTAAATCCCTGTGCTTTGGCTTTAGTAGTGAATTAATTAAATTAAAGAGAGAAACGTCCTAGTCAACTGCTCAGGTAGCGGAAATGATAAGAAAGCTTGTTACTGATCAAAGTTAGTATAGATAGACGCTATATGCTGTCGCGACGCAAAAGATGCTGTCCTACAGCCCATGATACCACAGATGCACGTGTTAGTATTTAGTTAAGAACCACAAATCCGAAAGAATACGTTTGCAAATGTCTCTGATGCGTAGCTATCAGTCTCTGGGTCCCAAAAGCAACGACAGCCCATCCTAGAACAGTTTTGAACAGTTTCACTAGGTTTGTAAAGGGTGTCTTGTATGCATGATACCTCACGCCTTCTCCTCGCTGCTCTCCGATCACGACCTGTACGACATACTTGCACCTTGGATAGTTACCAGCTACGTTGTGTGGTAATGTAGTTGATTAGCTTCAACTACTTTTTAACTGTTCATTAGGTGTAAGTAGAGCGATGAAAACCTTTCAGCTGGGACTTAATGTCGTCTGCAATTTCCTTTGTCAATATTGATACTTTGTCGGACTGGTAGACGGCATCGGTGAGCTTGGTCTTTAGAATGTTGGCCACAATCTGCTTCATCTTGGTCGTCGTGGGTCTAGCGTCAACAAGCCACATTGAAACTTTATTGACACGAGAATCTTTCATCAAAATGCTTTCAAACCTATTCTTCGCATTGGATAGCTCGGTCGTATCGATCGTAGCAACCATCGTCTCCAGTTGATGCGACTCTCCGAACGAATTTGAAGTAGATTGACAGCGTCTCTTCAGGATCTTCCCTCCAGTCCATTACTCATTGACAGAAAATCACATTTCTGATCAGAGATTGGTTGAAATATATACCACCTTGGACACGAGCACGGACACAATCGAAACTGCTTCATGGCACTTCAGGAAGACAAGTGTTGGATCTGTGCAGAGAGTCTATCGAGCCACCGAGGTATTCTCGAGTGTGGTCACGAGTGTTGCCTCGAGTGTCTCTGTGAAGAGCTGCAGCCGACGTATAAGAATCGATGTCCGAGCTGTCAACGCAAGACCAAGCGCGTCGTGGAACTTTTGCCCCCGGTATCCCCCGCACCGACAGTATCTCCAGCTCACGTCCGCTTTTGCAACGTCACATACATCTTTGAGCGGGGCTCTTTATTCATCCAGGATGCACCAAACCAACTTTCGAAGCTCTTCAAGCTGTAAGAATCGAGTACAATCGGATGGTCCAGTGTAACATAGTAATCGCCCTTTGTATCTATAGGCGTCAGGCACGACTTATCTATCGAGGCAAGATCCTTCACAAAGGAGATTCGTGGCCACGCGATGGAGTGGTTCAATTATTTGGCACGCAAGTACGCTCTCCACCTCCTCAAGGTATGAAATTCCGCTTCCATCGGCTACTTCCTCCCATACGTACCTTTATGTATCTTGTAGACTGGTCACTCTCATCACTCAAGTCGAATGCCTTTAGCATGATGACCAAGTTCCGTGAAAACTACTACGTCCATGCGATGATTTTCCTCCTTTGCTTCCCCTTCTACCTCTTGTACGACTTTTTTGCCAGTCTCTTTGGGTATGGACGCTACCATCCTTCTCAGCAGTTATCCCAACCTCGCCGTGGATACAACGCCATTCCAAACACATCAAACACGAGTAACCAGCCGGCGCGTTTTCGAGCGCCTGGAAGAGTCCCAAGCCCTCGACAGACAGACTCGACGTAATATGTTCCCTTTCATCTTGCTACTCGTATCTTGTGGTTCTATTCTTCCTCTACTGTCCTTAAGATCCAAAGAAAAGACAAGCAGAGATGCTGTATTTCGTTTGCTCGATGCAACTACATTCTATCATACCCGACGGCACCATGCTCCAACGCAATCTCCAGCTTCTCCTGTAGAGTCTCCTTCGAGTCATACGGCGGGAGGATCAATCGTCGCTCGCTACATGCACATATCAGCAATACATTCTGGTTGCAAGATAGGGATAGATGTTTACCATGTGTTCGCCATCGGACATGACTCTTTCCTGAGTGTAGTGTCGACTTCCAAGAACCATTCGGAAGAGTCCTATATAAGCATAGCGTCAGCGCTATCTAGTCTAATCGAATGTATGCACACGTACGGCATTCAACGCTCGGTGCCCAGGTCCACTACCGAATCCAAAGAGTGGTGGCTGCGGACTGCCACTCCAGAATGTCAGTAGCATACGCCGCTTGGTCTGTTCAAACTGTTCGACAACGTCCCAGAAGCGACCGACGATGACTTGAGACGCAAGAGGCGTGACGACCAGATCTTTGAGCACTACAAAGTCGATTTCTCTCGATCCGAGAGCGATTTTCTGGAGCTCTCGCGGCGTAAAGAGTGCTAAGTCGGACTTAGGAATGCTCTCCAACAGCCCATCCTTCATCTTCTTATAGCACTCGTACTCGTGCCTGAAGAAATGCTGCTTGGCGCGTAGTTCCACATAGTCTTTTTTAGTAGCATTCGTCACGGGCGTATCTCCGAATCCGCTTTTCAACTCGATATCTACAGTCTTCTCTCCGATCTTGCGATCCTTGTCGACAATATCGACCTTGGATGCGTATGTGAACGTGAGATCCAAGTCGTCCTTATCAAAATCAAAGTCTAGGACATGCTGCAGACTATCGATGAGCTGTGTATCATTTGCGCAGTATTCTTGCCATGTAATACGTTCCTGCAAAACAAACTTCCAGAAAGCAATTGGAAGAAGGACGTTCAATGGCTGGTGATTACGAATCGCCAGACCGATCAAACGTCCGACACATCGATACATGAGTTCTCGACTCTTCCTCTGATTCATATCATCTTGCAGACATTGCTCCTTTTTCAATACAAATGTCGGAGACGTCGTGTCGGTGCCTTTCGAAACGACCAAGTTCCATGGTGTCACACGTACCTGTTCATGACGTTCAGGATCATCGAAACAGTAGGCAAACAGCGGAAAGTGAGGCAAGTACGTGTCCATACTAGTCCAACTCACGCGCTTTCCTTCCTTCATCTGCTTTATCAGTTCTGCTGATGACGTTTCGCCCACAGACTCTTCACTCTTGTCAGCTGTAGCCCATTGTCGATGTATTTGCAGGCTGGATTTCGTCTCTGCTTCCTTTGTTGATGGGAATGGCAACGTCCGGAAGAAGCACGTTTGAACGATCAAAAAGAACTCTCGCAAGACACCGACACCGACGCCAGGTTCATTCAACAACGAGACGTTCGTCTCGGCACGCAACGACCGAGGCTTTGCGGCCAAGATCTGATTCGCGATAAAGTCCACGAGACTCGCGGCAGACGCTCGACTGACCGTGAGTGAAAATCCATACCTGCTTTCTTCCGCCAAAAGACCCAAGTAGTCGACCTTGTGCTCCAGACGCACCAGACCTTCAACCCGAGCTAAAGCATACAGATCCATCCCCAAGAGCTTCGGGTCGGATCGTAGGAGCAGGTCCAACGCATATTTAATGTTTTCTATGTGATTCACAAAATCTCGCGGCAATGGCAAGAAGCTCTGTGCGACACGATGGAAGACGCGGAGTTGGCTCACTTCATCTTCATCCGAGCTTGTCTTCTTCCTCATCTGACCACGCAGCTGATCGACGATCGAATTTAGCTTTGCGATACTCTTCTTTGCATGCTTTGACTTGAACGCGGCACGCAGCTGAGACGTGATCTGGAGCGTGTGGATGAGCAACGTGAATCGCTGGGGAGACAGATTGGACGATCGAAGGACGTCGAGTCCAGCCTCAAGTAACGGCCACAAGTCTTCAACTGGACGAACGATTTGGTCAAACGTTTTACTGATCTCTTTTGGATCCGATAACGTAGACAAATAGGACGGAAGGAGTTGGAGGAAGAGACCCATCAAGGCAACGATCATGTCAATTTCTAGATCCTCCTCGTAGCTTTCATCGTCTTCCACGTGCGTTCGATCAAAGATGTAGAACATGAGCTTGACGCCTGCTTCATAGATCGCCCGCATGAGATGCTCAAACTTGCCACTGGTGTAGATTGAATCCGTTTCGGCATCAGGGCAGCTCAAAAGACGTAAGAGGACCATTGTCCAGACTTTGACCTGTCGAGGAAGGCTACGTGTTCTCAAGAGCTCGTTGAAAACCATGGCTAACGCATCTGGCGTCAGTGGTTCCAATTGTCCATCTTTCTGTACGTCCGCCGACTGTTTCTTCTTCTTGTTCTTCGTCTCGGGTGGCGCCATCCGCAAGGCAGAGAGCCACAAGGTCTGGAAAGCTGGCTTCCCAGTCGCATACTTGTTTTGAAGCTTTGTCACGGCTTTAATCATTCCACCTAGGCGATCGTCCTTGATCTCATGAGCCAATGGCAAAGCACAAATCTACACCACGCTTTAGTTACTCGAGTATACAGAAGACTGGATGTGGAACGTACTTCATTTGCAATCACTGGGATAGTGAAATGGCTGAGTATGAGACCTTTGATAAAGACATTCCGAACGGTTTTCTCCATCACCACACTCACGCCTATATGTCCATCGGTTAGTTATTTAGGTCTAACGTATCTCTTTATTTCTGCACATACCAAGCGACGGGGTAAGTGCCAAGAGCGTTTGCTTTAACAGTTCATTGTCATCTTCATTCGATGCCTTTTTCCCGTTCATCTGCTTTAGCTGCTTTTCTATACATCCCGCATTACACTTCATATTATACATGACTAGGAATAGTAGACTCTTCGTACCTGCTTCACATTCCGGAACTTTTTGGTCCTTGTTAAACATGTTAGAGATACCGATCGCTAGCGGATTCGTCATCTTTTTCCTTTTCAAGGAGGCTTGGTCGAGCATTAACAGCGGCGTCTTACCACTTTCATCCTGTTCATCTGCCTTGGCACCTTTTGCTATCAAGAGTTGTACCATGGTAGGCTGCATCATCTGAGCTGCTAGATGCAGCAGAGTGGAGCCATCCGAGAATTTCATCTGGACCAAGTCCTCTAACTGATCTGTGTCCTCTGCGTACTGAAGCAGTCGCTCTAGAATCCGATTCGCATGGTCATTCTGGTCCGCTGTATGGCCGACGTACCGACTAAAGTAGACGATCGGAACGAGAACACTCCAGTTCCATGCCTTGAAACTCATTAGATCCACTGACTGCTTCGGGTCTGCAGATAGTAGCAGCTCCACAACTTCTTCATTTAGAGTGATAATTGCCAGGACGATTGGTGGTGCTTTACGTGCTGCATATCCCATGAGAGAAGAGTATTTGTTCACGTCAGCGTGATGGTCTGTCACGAGCAATTTTACCATGTCGACGCGAGCATAGCGACATGCTTCTCCAAGCAGTGTATCGCCATTCGACGATTCCTCCTCGACATTTACCTTATCAGACTTTAAGAGCAACTGAAATTGGTTCATATCATTCGTTTGGATAGCATGTATGATCTTGTCGATCTCTGTGAGTTCATGCGTTGGTGGAGTCCTCATCGAAGCTGCAGACGTCTTCTCCGGTTTACGGCTCCGACGGTTGCCACGATTATTTCGACGACTCCGACCTTGATTTCGAAGAGGTATATTTAAATGCAGGTCGGAGCTGCCATTCGATGCAGCGTTGGAGGCATTGGCACTCCCGTCGGTCCGGTCACTTCGATCCATCTTCCACTCTCTTTTCTTTGTTTTGATACTTTCGACTTGATCTTGTCGTAGCCGATATAAGTTCGTAACGGTTTCGTAATCATTATGAGAAGAGGCATGTTGGCGAAATGTTGGAGACAAGTATTCCAGTGATTGGAGATTGGACATTTGGATCAGGTGCGTGTAGAACATGGCGATAAACTGATATACGCATTTGTAGCACGCAACATGCTCGGATGGTCGCTGGTGAACGTATCTTGGGTGTACTTGGTAAGATGTATGTAAGATCGTCGAGTCCAAATTAATGGGAAGCTGGATCCATGCAAAACGGGATGTGAGATGAGGTTTCGAGTTAAAGTGCATAGCGTCTATCACAAATTGACTAGAATGGAAGCTAAAGGCGTAGCGAATAATTAATTTGTTGGGAAGCGCAAGAGGTTCAATGATCTGATGCTTCATCGTCGTAGTCTTCAACTTGGATACTGCTGGCGGATACGTAGAGTTGATGATCAAAGTAGATAGATCGACGAATTTAAATATCTTTTATAGGTGTAGAATTGTTAGAAGGTAGCTGTGTACGCCCGCTTTGGGTCGACATTAACCCGCACAAGTCTAATTCATCACATAAAGCATGCACTTTTAGACATCAAATCACGTATTCTCCAATTTTTCAAAGTGTGGTAAGCATCTAGTTGAAGGAAGTGGGAAGCAATCGCCAGAATCGCAAAAAATCTGAGCTCCGGTTGTACTGTGGAAAGTCTATTTCGCGGTAAGTTGAAATCCTTGAACAAGATGTTTCATGGCACTCGCCCTGGAGATGACGTCACAGAGGCGGACACGCTGCAAATGCAGTCATTCCGCAGCGCTATCATAGGGAGTGCAATCGATACTCGCCTGTGTCTATGTCCTACCTCTAAATACGATTGTACTGTACATCGCTACGAACAGCATGAGCTATAGTGTCCAGCGCTCTACCCTTTAAATCGCTGGTGCCATTTTAGTAAAAGCATCTTGACAATCGAGGATCTCTCCTTATTCAGAATGGCTGGACGTGCGTATCCACACCAAGTACCAGATACAGATTCGGTAATCGAAAGATATAATTAAGCCGTAAATGAACACAGGCTATCCATGCAGTAGGAATTCGAATTCTGAGGATACCCAGACAAGTGGACAATCCTACGCAAGAGATGATTGTAACTGGGTGCGTCATTTGCTCAAATTAATTAAGTGCGGTGCATTGTAGTACACACGGATGTTGGGAGAGATCGAAGCGTGAATATCACTTCATTGCGATGAACGATAAAGCGCACTTTCAATAGAAAAGAGAGAGAAACATGGGTTTGTTGCCTTCCACTGGACATAGAATGAAACGCTGCGTAGAACCAAGGTTGCGACTGGTGGATAAGAAACGACAAATTCGCAAAGCCCCAAGATACATTGTCTGTCATGACGTCTGGGTATCCGTATACTAGTAAAATAATCCCTGACGTGCGTGTGCTTGTATGCGAGCTATACTGAGGGCAAGAACTGGGAGGTTGAATACGAAACCCGCTTAAGTTACCTCATTACTATCTGGGAATGCATGTCATGACTATCTATTTATGATGACAAATTCGAGTTGGATCTTTCACTTGCCTCTTCCTTTGAGTAACTGAACTTTACTTGCCCCCTCTAACTCTGCCGTCCTCTCTTGCAAGTGGATTCTGATGCTATAAGCCACACCATCGTAGCCGAGAGTACTCTGTTCGAGCTCCTTTCCACGCATTCTTGCACAAGCAGATTGCAATCGTTGTCTAATTTCGCCTGTCCAACGGGTCTATTCAAATTGGTGCGCATTACCTTACGCCCATCGTCCATGAGACGAAGTGTTTCGTCCGCTTCGCTACCGGCCGGTCGCTTCCTATCCCGCGCCGTATTATTCACTATCGCATCTGCCCCACGAATCTTTATCCCATTCGAGTTACTTTTTGTAGCCGAATTCCACCCACGTCCCCCGCCTTCCTCACCTACCAAGTCAGCGTTTGGCCTGCCACTCCAAGCAACGGGTTTATTTTCCTTTTGGACTGCACCGCAACAGGGTGCATGTACTGCACATACTACCCATTACAATGCTAACGACGTCCACTTCTCCGCAGCTATCACTTTCGATTCCCTTTGCTTCGCACAGGCGCAGTGAACTCGGGATTCGACGTAAAGTGACGCACTTTTCCATTCGAGTCGAGTTCAATGAACTCGCGTGGAACGTCAGTCGCCGCTATGACGAGTTCAAAGGCTTGCATCGAGCGCTTGTGGCTAAAATCCCAGCGCTATCGTCCATGCAAGCACCCAAAAGAGCCCAATCGTCTCTCTTTTCCCAGCAAAACGCCTTGGTCACGGATAAACAGAGAATGCAGTTGGAAGCGTATTTACAAGACATGCTCCAGAAGGACGACGTTGCAATGGACGTCCTCTTTCTCGAGTTCATCGGTGCATGCTCCACGTCTCCCCACTTTCCACTGTCCGAGACGAAAAGCGTGAAAAAGATTCTGCATTTACGATCACTAGAAAACACATTAGCACCAGGAGACATTCTGCTCTTCTCGTGCAAGTTCAGTGTCAGTGCCATGACACGGGCAGTTACGTTGTCGGACTATGACCACGTCGCAGTGGTCGTACCAGGACACTCGCCAGGACTGCTGAGACTTTTGGAAGCTACTTCCTCTGGCGTTCACCTCTACGCTTTGAAACCTCGGGTACTAGCGTACTCGAAGGATATCACCAACTCGATCGTTGTTAGGCGCATCACAGGCGAACGTACTCCTGTCATGAAACGCAGGTTGAAGGAGTTCGCTGAGGCATTAGATGGTAACTCGTACAGTCTCTTGGGACTACTAAACGAACGAGGAGGGTCTACAAGAAGAAGGAAGAAAGATCCGTTGACAGCGATAGAAGCAGCAAATGACAAATTGGAAAAAGCGACGTCTCCATCCAACTTGGATCAGACGGTACCTCGCTTGTCAGCAACAGAGATAGGTGAAAGTGCCGGCGAGACGGAAGAGGATACGGACTTGGTTGCCCCGACAAAAGTAAAAAAGTCCAAGAGGAAATACTTTTGCTCCAGTCTCGTCGCCTCGGCTTTAAAGCACATTGGGTGGCTCCAGACGTCGCATTCCTGCGCGCACTTTTGGCCGAGTAGCTTCGCCGACGGTGGCGAGATTGAGAACCTACTGATCGAAGATGTGAGCATCGGCGCAGAAACGATCATTGACTGCCGAGTGGCCGAAATTGGTCTCTCGATCTAGACACAGTTTGGATCGGAACAAGGCCCTAGGCATGTATAAAATACAAATACTTTTAACTAGCCATCTCATCTTTCTCTTTCCAAATTGTGCAGAAACGTTTTGGATTGAAACAAACAGGAGACATTGGACTGGGATCTCAAGAAACCATATATGGGTTATAGAACACAAAGACAGTTGTAGTAGTGGTCATTCCCGTGTTATATAGCTGTTTGGCGTCAAAAATGCGCGTGTAAGTGAGGCTAAATGATACAGTTTCAACTTATAAAGATAAGAAGAGCAGAAACATTTCCTAGTAACTCATGCGGATAAGAAACGCAATAGAGAAGTTTCTGATGTTACTTCAATGTAGGCTTGCTCGAGGCTAGATTTTCTACGAAAGCACAGATAGAGCTGGTGACAAGAGAGGTTTTCGACTGTTTGTGATGGAAACCCAGAAGAAACTCAGAACTGGGAGATGGTCAGGGATACAAAAAGCATCTCGGCCTTCGAGTGGAAGATCAGGTCACGATAGTGGAAGCTAGGCAACAATCCACGGTATCTTATCGATAAAAAGCGTATCTTTAGGCGTAAACCCAAAAGATGAAAGTCCCTGTTTGTTGGTTTTACATGCATCTACTCCTATTTAAAAGTCTTGAACGTCCTGCATTCCTCTCTGCTTGAAGAAATTTGCTCTGCCTTGAGCTTTTGGCTTGCTGCCGAGGAAAGATGAGATATTCGACGTGCCTTTTGGCGCATTCTTTTTCTCCAACGTCTTGTCGTGCGGCCAGTCGACAGCTACTGTACTCTTTCCATCCTCCAGAATGGACGTTACGGTGCCCCAGCTAAATCGGACAATGTTGGGGAAGGCGAAAATAGGCTGAATATTCTTCTGTAACCATTCCTTGGTCCTCGGATCGCTCGGGTATCCCGATCCAAACGACTTTTCTAGCTCTATAGACGGTGTCTCCCAGTCCCATTCTTCCAAAATCTTATCTCGTGTCACCTTGGCTGCAATACTCGCAGCACTCACGACTTTGTATATACTATCTGCTTTTTTCGCCACGGTAAAGTCGATTGTGTCGTTAAAGTACTTTGTCAGCCAGTTCTGATACTTTTGAGGATCCCCGACCGTGTCAACGTAGACTTTCGTGACATTCACACCTTTGTCTTGTGTCTCTTTAATAAGCTGGACGGCTGCGCTGCGAGAAAGTTCGTTCAAATTGCTCGTCTGGAGCTGCATGCTGTCGGAGATTTCAGCGGCAGACAGGATACGGACGATCCAGCCTAGATCCACCGTTTCCTTCATCTGATCAAAGATTTGTTCCCGACTTGCAGCAGAGAGCTGCTTGGAGTCGTTAAAGCCCTTTGTCTGCATCTCGTCGTCCATGGATTTATCCCAGTAGGCTGCTCCATAGACCATGGGACCAAGCACCGGTCCTCTACCTGCTTCATCGATACCTAATACGACTTCCGAAGTCTTTTCAAGGCATGAAGACGGCACAGCACTGCGAACGAGTACTTGATGCTGCATGCTTGTCATTTTGGCGGGAAAAAGCACTCGATTTGTTTCTTGCAATAACGTCGCCGTTAATTCAATACGCAGCTATTTTGATGGATATATCCGATGCAGCTAAATCGACGTGGCGGCCGGAGTAGATCTAGTGTCATTCTCTTTGCTTCCTTAAGTGAAAAAGGCAGAACAAAGGCCACCGATCAGCGTACTCGTTGTTACTTTCACATAGGTCTCGGAAGGCACTACCATATTTCATTGCGTGCTATCTGAAATTCCTACCGCTGCTTGATACACTGATTTCGACCTCGCCACCGAACGAAGTCTGAAAGTCGTTTTCCGCGCAACTTTTCACAAACTACAACTTCACCTTCACCATGGAGGAGCGTGGATTCAACTCGCTGCCAGCGCGCACGTCGTCAAAGGATACCAAGCCAGCGCCTGTGTTCCTGCGCAAAACGTACGACTTGATCGAGTCGTCACCGGACCACATCGCCTGCTGGTCCCCAGCCGGCACATCTTTTATCATCAAGGCCCCTCGCGAGTTTGCAAGCCAAGTGCTGCCACGCTACTTTAAGCATAACAACTTTTCGTCCTTTGTACGTCAGCTGAACTTCTATGGCTTTCGCAAACGCAAGAGAGAGGAAGAGGAGCTCGCTATGCTACAGAACGGCGTGACGGATGAATCCAAAGGCTGGTGGGAGTTTTACCATGAAAAGTTTATTCGTAATAAGCAGTACTTGATGTCGCAAATCCGTCGAAAAACTTACTCGGAAGGGTCCTCTGCGCCAGAGAGGGAGGAAATCGAAACGCTAAAAGGATCCGTTGAAAGATTGCAACACCACGTGTCAACGCTCATGACGCAGCTCGCAGAAGTGACGACGCAAGTGCGCGGCCTCCTGCATGACCGGCAAGAGATTCTGGCTAGACAGGCAGAAGAAGAGGCAGCGATCTCCGCTCCGCGCACTAGAATCCCAAATGGAGGCAGTCACGCAATGCAGCAAGATCAATATCTGCCACCGAACGGTCGTGAAAACAATGCCGCCATGCACCAGGCGCGGTCAGGCACCGGTCATTCTACCAGCTCCATGATGTTGCAGAAGGCGCGGGCGACGCGAGTGAACGGCAACAAGCGATCCCCGGAAGGACCGCGAGGTCAGTCTTTACCTGCGCATGCGCCAAGATCTTCGAGCTACAAGCGATACAGCGACATAGATATGATGGAGCGAGCATCGAGCGCATCGAAGAGAAGGCGACCGAGTCCGATGATGGCGTCTCGAATGGGCAACGCGGTCCCATCCAGATCGTACTTTGACATGAACCCTCCGCCAGTACCTTCTGTTAACGGCGACTATGGTGATGGACGCAGCGGAAGGAATCAGTCCTTGCTGGACTGGACGGATTCGATCGAGATGCAGCTATTGGGTGACGACGGCCGCGGCATGCCGGCCCGACCACCGTCCAGTAACGGTAGTCGGACGTCACCTCCGTCGGGGGAGGCGGAGAACGCTCAAAATTTCACCTTTTAATCGCGTTTGCTCTAGCCTTGGTCTTCATCGATTTTGTCCAGCGTGTACAGTGTGGTATGAAACGATCGATGGAGACGAATGAACCTACGGGAAGAGGCTTCCAAAAGACGATTTACTTAATACATCCGTGTTTGCATCCTACTCGTTTCTCGATACCATCGCCTTTCGTCCATAGGTTTAAATGTTTCCACCTGAAAGTGCCGTTCATCCGTAGGTGCAGCAAAAGCCTGATGCGGCTCATTCAGAGCATCTTCTTCTGCAGGAAAAGCACCTAGTACTCGCCACTTTTTCCCTCCTATGTCGCGCCCCATCCTTTCAGTACCCAATCGGGAGCAAGTGTCAAAAGACGATGGAACAGATGTTGAAGTAGAAGAAGCCAGCCCACCGCCCGAATCGCTCCTTGCGATCGATCGTTAGGTCACGGGGCTGGATATCTGTCGCGATAGGCCACTGCCGACAGCTCCCCATTTCCGTCCTATCTGCCCACGGTAGATTGCACACGCCGTGCCCATTTCGTCATTAAGCAGCGTACATCAAAAGCATCAAGTGCTCATGCCGCTACGAGCGTCGCTATCGAAACGCAGGAGGCCGAACGAGAATGAAAAGGTGCCTGAGGAACCAGAGACACCTGCAACGCTGGGCTGCAGCCTCATTGTCCGTGGCGGCTCCACGGTCATGGGGGGCACGACCGTCGAACGGTCCATGGTCTGCATGGGCGCACTGTCCATCTACAGTGTCACGACGGTGCCCAAGCCAAAGGAGCGCAAGTCGGAGCGTCTGAGAGACTCCCTCTCGACGCACTATTCCGCGATCAAGGCCAGAGACAGCTCCCTGGCAGTGAAAAAGGAGAAAACCGTGTTCCGTGTACACGTCCAGAACGCCATCACAGGGCGGTCGTGGGTCTTGTACCGCACCTACGCCGATTTTGCCCTCTTCCGAACGATGCTCGAGGACCATTTAAAACTCTTCATTGCAGAGTTTCCAAAGCTCTACGAGTTCCTCCACTCGCAATACTTTCCAAAAAAACGCAAATATCGTCTTCAGAAGAAGAAGCGTGATCAGCACTTTTGTGAAAGTTTGCTCGAGTTCCTCGTGAACGCCCATCGAGTCGTGATCAACGAGGATTACCTCGACCATTCCGAAGTCAGCGACGTCGGCCTCTCCCTCATGCGTGGTTTCCTCGGATCGCAACGAGTGCAGAGCAACAACCACCTTTTATGCTACAGCAAGCCATTTCCGGTGCTTCCGACGTCCTTGGAAGTCAGTCAGCGTCTACCTGTTTTCCAGTGCGGGACGTTGGAAACCGTGATGGAGGAGAATCGGGACGACGGAAGTGACCGAGCGTCGGAAGACAGCATGATCAGCGAAAGCAGCGAAGACAAGAGTTTTGTGTTGGAAACGAGCTCTGGGGAAGAGTTGACGGACATGGAATCCGACGACTTTGGTGCGAGTCAGTCGAATGACTTGGAGAGGGAGAGTGACGAGGTGGATGCAGTCATCCGCTGCCGGGCGAAGAAGTACGCTCGGAATCGGCGTATATTGTCGTTCTTGAAGAAAGAAATCAAGATGGACAATTAAGTTCATGGAGCAACTTTCACATTTAAAAAAAACTGGATGTAACTTTTAAAAGGAAATCCGCACGACTTTGATCTGGAGCGAGCAGGCGAAGCGTAGAAGAGCAGCATTGGCACTGCTTGACGAATGAATAAAAACATCGATTTATCCCAATTTCTATTTTTGCGACGTGGTTTTCGTTTTACTTGAAAGAGCGAAAGGATGAGATGGAGATGCATGGGCGTATATATTGCGACGTGGATAGGATGTGGAGATACGATGACGCCGAATGAGGTATATGATAACTTCAATTGATTATCGATAAGGTCAAGGAGCTGATCAGGTGACCGGTAGCAAACGTACGGAATTTACGGAGCTATTCAGCCTGCGACAATGAGCATTAGCCCTACGCAGCTACATGCTCAATGCTTTTCCGGATTTGGACTTAGTGCTTGCAATGAACAGAACGCGTCTGCAGGGTTTCCAAAGGACTATTCCTTTCTTGCTCAATTTACGGTCGACGAGAATCGATACCTACCCTACTGCTTGCAATGCTGCACGAAGCCTGTACCCATTACAGGTAGATCATATTGAAACGTTGTAATGGTATCGTGATGTGGAAACTTGGGTAGGTGCTGATGAAACGTGGAACTTGTCATGCCCTTTAAACGACGTTCAACGCTTGAGCGTCAGTCGTAGTAGCTTGGCTTTCCGATTTGCGCGACGTCGAACGTTAAACGACAATCAAATTATTGAGTGTTTACTGCCGCAACGGACCAAGTCTACGTATTTAACCGGCTATTCTCTTTTACTCTTTATCCAAGAGCATTCAGAGAAGTACGGCACCCAGTACTGGAGAAGTGTTATCAACTGCTCGATTGAAATCACAGAGAGTAAAACCCCACCATTAACTATTAACGAAGTTATACGCATCCGATCTATCCCAGGGTCAGATGAGCGAGACTATTCGTGGGTGTGGAAAGTATTTTTGATGCTGATCGGGATTGCAGCATCCATGAGTATCTGCATATACAATGCATGTATTAAGCATTTACGGTGTTTGCACTGCGGTGGATGGATGGTGGTTTATAAAGGTCATTGCTTCATGTGCATTCTCCTTAGCGGGAAGCTGACAGGTCCGTCTTCTCAAGCTGTCGCATCCAAGATACACGTAGATCAGTCGTGACTATCGGTGGCATCCGACTTGCGACGTAAGCTAGATTTTAATGTGTGACATAGCTACGTAACGCGCAAAGTTACCGTCAGGGCAGAGATGATTGTTATACCTCGTGTCCGTCTACTGCAGATCTTGCTCAGGTTCAATTTCAACGCCAGTTACTGCGAATATTTCGTAGTCTGCATAGCGTACGAATACGAGGTGCTGACGTATGTTACTCCATACAAGGCGTGGAGTGAAGGCGATAGATATTCTGAGCGCTGGGGAATGTTATGAGAAATAAGTCGATGATGCGATGCCTATATTCATTATAAACAAGAAAAATATGTATTTTCATTTTACATAGAGTACGACAGCATTGACGATAGACAACAGCATCCACATTACCAAAACTGATCTCCTCCATCGCTCACCCGCTACTATAACAATTCACAATAATAGATATTCAAAGTTTAATAGACACGTATGAGCATTTCGCATTTCCAAAAGTAAACGTACGTCGTAATTTTAACGTGCTATAGCATCAACGTTGAAGAAAATCAGGCAGATAGCAAGAGTGACGGAATCTGTGAATACTTCGTCTAATTGTGGCAGAAGTAATAAACGATCTACTCTCCATCCCAACTTTGAAGCTCCCTATTGCAATTGGCTCTTGATGCGTGTACACGTCCAAGATGAGCGAAAGCTTCAACTGCTCCACCTGATCTAACCGTTAGTTTCAAGCCGGCGTAGATTATGATCTATGAAAAGATGTCTTAGTCTGCAAGGTATAGCCGGGTCATTACTTGGATGGATACTTTCGCGACAAGTGACTTGCGGATTGTGTCCTACAAACGTAGATATTACACCATAAAGAGCCATTTACGGACAAGGCACAGGTCGAGAGGCAGCGATAGCCTATCCTGTGCGTACTCAGCAACAATTTTTACGTTGTCTAGCGCTCTATAGATTACAATGTTACTTTTCGAATTAAATCAATACAAAATAACAGTCATTTATCATGGAAACTTTTACGCATAGCTATCTTTCGCCTCAAGTACCATTGTTACATGGTCCCTACGATCGTTTCAATATGTCAGCTACCCGCTTACATACATGCAAAAAATGTACATTGCTTGGACACTTTTGCATCCGTGGTACTTGCATAAAACATCAACAAGATCTAGCTATGTAATGCAAAACAGCGACTTAACCAATCTTTCGCTGCTTTAAACTGCTATGTCCTCTACCCGGGTAGAAATTACCCATGGTCACAAGTCCTACAAGCTGTCCATAGATGCAGTTGTACAAGACGTCACTAGAGAAAGTATCTTTATTCTTTCAACCTATCACTCGTTGCGCTTTGGTCGTCGGCACAGCATCGATCTGTTCTAGGTTCGGCAATATCTCTAGCAATCTCTTGCGGTACTCGAAGTCCTTTGCAATCGGATTTCGCTCCAAGTACAGTGTCGTAAGTTTGGTCAATGGCTGCAAATGTTCCACTGGGCCGAAGCTGTCGACGCCATTGTCATTCATCCAGAGGTCTTCTAGTTCCACTAATCCTGCCACTTCCTTGGGAATGTCTGGAATACGATTCGCTCCGATATCAAAGATCGTCAAGTTCGACTACAACTAGGTTTTAGTAGTGGAAGACT